>JAQGAU010003058.1:0-13985 GCA_034698045.1 Paramacrobiotus richtersi
AGGAAACGTGTTTAAACTTTTCGCCACTGTTGCGCAATAACTGGACGTTGCGCGCACAAACGGATTTCTCGACAGTCAATATCCATGTTCTGGTTATTAAAAACAATAACGCACCTGGATGCAACGGTTACAGGTGCGCGGCTGCCTTGATTTCAGTTATAGTCATAGCAATGGGTGGAAAATCGTCTTAATTTCGTTTCGTTTAGTTTTTGAGCAGTCTGTTTTTACTGTTCGTTTAGCTTAGTTTAGCTTGCAATTTCGAATCGTTAGTTTAGTCTAGCGCAAAGGAGAACTAGCGCGGCTTTCGCTTAGTTTCCCATGTGGTGCAAAATTTTAGTTTAGCTTTTTTGATTTAGACGATTTTTCATCTCTAATGGATATTCAGTTCAACGCATGTTTTCGGTAACATAAGCAAGATTTTGCACATATGTATTCGACATGTTCATGTGCATATGAGGCCCAGCTTCCGTGACAAGCTGATAATGAAACTATGTGGGACAATAGTCGCAATACCACTAATTAGACATGAAGAGGTGCAATATCACACCATACGACGTGGGTGTGTGCGCGAGTGCTTGGAGTCTTTAGCGAATCCACAAAAGAACTTTCTAAATGTTCAGGTCCTTAAATTTTGAGGAGTTAGGCAAGACGCTGTCCGCTGCCTTTTGAAACATCGTTTTTCTATTCCTCTTGTTAGATGAACCGAGGCATCGGTGTTGAGCGCATTCCCACATACACATGCACATATGCGGAAGTTATAACTCTAGATCTGAACACAACACTTTTAAGCACTTCTCGTCTGAAGAATTCGACACCAGTGCCGATTACAACGACCTTCGGGTTCCGGAAACACATCAGACGAAGTGACGTACATACGTGCAATTTGTATTAAAAATGGTAAGGATAGTCGTAGATTACTTCTTTATACATGGAAAATCAAGGTACTGACGTACATCGAAACCGCGATCAATTAGGATTAGAAGTTGCACGTTTCTTGTAGTTCCAGTTGACCAGAACCACTCCGTCTTGCGGCATAACCTTGACCCGATCCACGTCGAACTTGGGATCGACACGCAGGCCAGCCATCGATACCGTTAATTGCACATAATCATCCCCACTCAATCCGGTAGCAAGTTTGTTGGAAACGTCAATCATCGCCACAAGCCTTCCATAGAATCGATTATGCCCAAGCGGATGCAGTGCGTTAACGTTGACTCGAATCTGCCGTGTACCCTGGGGGAACTTCGTCTTCATCTGCTGGATAGCGTCTTCCACGGCACGACTCATGGCTCCATTATCCGCTTGGAAGTAGGTATTTTGGTTGTCGCTATTGTAGAAATTCTCTTTCAGTTCGCTGTTTTGGTCGTTCTTGCAAACGATGTCGATCAAGTGGTACACGGCGTCCGTGCGGTCATAAACTGAGTACTTGCAGTAGGCGTTTAAAGGATCGGATGGTTCTGGGATTCCCAGTGGGCTGTCTGTGGTAGTGGTTTTCCGTGGGTTTGAGGACCTTACCGGTAAAACGTTAACGCAGGTCATGAAGCCTGCCAGATATAGAAAAAGCTGTAAGAATGTCATTATGATACTGTGACAGCTGAAAATCGAAAATGCCGGTAGAATACTGAAGAGAAATGTAATAAAGAACCACGTGGAAGAACGAGCTTTTATATTTGAACTGGTGTAGGTTTGACTTGTTTATCATGAACTCCGATACGAAGAAGATGGAGATAAAATCTTTTAACGGCGGATGTTTGCTCGTATTAGTTGCATGCCTGGTCACCGTCTGTTTACGGGCATTCGGCAAATGCCGCTTTGTGAGCTGAGTCACTGACGGCAACGAAAGGAAACCAGTTTAACTGTGTAACCTTTGAACACAAGCCTGTATGCAAGAAGTCATTAAGCTTAAGGATCTAGATTAGATAACGGCAAAACATTATCGTGTGAATTTTTGGAACTGTCTAACAAACTTTTCGAACTGTCTTGGAAGAAATCAAGGGCATTGTCGATGCACAGTCGGTACGGCCTTGGACTCTACCTGTTTTCCTGTGCCGCAAAGACGTACTTGTTATCTGTGGATCGGTACTGGCTTATAAGGGTAATGATTCCCCGTAGCAATATGCATAACGCAGCGTAAGCACGAAAACATCCTCGTTGCTTCCAGGATGTTACGAAACGCACACAGTTCCTAGCAGTTTATCCTGCCGCTAAATTTTAATGTTCTCCATTACGCGACAGAAGTGGATGGCATATATGTATACTGTCTGTTTGAGAGTTTATCGTTTTGTTTAGCGAATATGATCTGTATGATGTAACATATTCTTTTTGAAAACAAAAACCGCGTCAGTACAAAATAGTGTTTATACGACAGTAGCCGCGATATAAGTACAGAAGGCATATACCGACGATTCGTTCTTATATACTGTTCTTCGGCGAACTTGAAAACTGGCTAAAAAGTCTACAGCCTGTTCGAACTTAAAACCGTAGCATGGATGACTATATCATCCCACTTTCGGTGTTCAGCAGTGTTTTTGTCTATATATTGTACATTGTGTTAGCTCCGAAATGTAACAAAAGCATAAAAAAGGGGTCATCCCACAATTGTCCAACATTAAAGCTCCTGCTCATGGACGTTGTCCTGCATCTTATGCACATTCTTGAATGAAACTGGTTGTGATCTGTGGGAGCATATGCCTCCAGGAATGGAACGGGGTAAGGGTACTTAGATGTCACGGTACATCTGGATCTGTAGAAAACCGCCGGCAAAACATACGAACAGTTATCCAAGTTGTATTATTCGATAGAACTCGTCTAGCTGTTATCTCGCAGATGATTTGTTCGAAAATGACGCTTCAAGTGCGACACCGTAGGACGGGAGATGGGTATTACTAATACCTGGACATGGACATGGACATGGACACGGACATGGACACGGACATGGACACGGACATGGACATGGACACGGACATGGACACGGACAACCACTGAACGTTACATACGGATTGACACAAATTTGATAAACCTTTTTACATTTAAGCAGGACGTTTTCTTAAGCGTAACCCTTTCATGAGGCTTTACATTTTACTGGTGCTATAGCACGGGATCTAGTCACGACTAGTCTGTCGTTGTCAGGTTATATGTTACACTTAGCTTCCGTTATATATAAAGCTATATATAGCTTACGTGTAAATGCACAGTTTGAACTGCTCGTATTATTGTAGTAAACAAATCGTTCACTGTTTGTGGCTGTGTGTATGTGCAAGTATAGATATGCGCAGAAACAGATGTGTACAGAAAATACAGATATAGCATGTGCAGCATATACAGCATATACAGCATCTGATACCAATGGCGATTTTACACTTTACACGAGTCTTTGACCAGGCGGAACTTCCGTTCCGCCGATGGGATTAGTCTAAAACTTCAAGTATTTTAGAAGACAAAAATAAGGAACAGTCAAATCTCGAAATGGTTCCTGTGCTCCGGTTAGCACCCCTTGGTTGACTCACTTACGACTAATATGCATAGTGATGGCGCTTGTGCACATTATTAATAAGCGCGGCAAACTTTGAATGGCTGTCCGTGGCAACCAAAACATGCATGCAAAATGCACTGTGTCACACCTTTAGTCTTGCAAGGTAACAGTTTGTCGACACAGATTGATCGTGGCCAATCTGATGACCGAAACAAAACCGTCACTGCTCGGTCAGCCGCTGAGACCCGAGCAACTAGGCATCGTGACCTTTTACCGTGGACAAACTCGTGCAAATCTATAAGTCTATTCTGTGTGCGCTCCGGTGGTTCGGAAACATTCCAGTAGCGCGCCGGGTTCGTGGACGATCCTCTCCGACTGAATGTGTCCATGTCGCGGGCGAAATGCTGGCTGGTAGCCGTTGGTGATATGAGTGTTTTTTCTGATCAAAAAAGTCCGCACCAATTGGCCCATATATCTGGAACACTTTCGCAAGTCGCCGCTGCATGTTCGGGAACCTGGATCGGGGCGCGGTGCGTTGCATTCTGTTGTGCGACTGCCGCTTGCTTGCGGGGATCAAAAAGGCTCTTGTCAGTTTTGTGCTGATTATTAGGCTTGTTGTATATATACAAACGCTCGACACATTTCCAGGCATCCTTTGTTTTTCATCATATATATAATGTTATCAATGTTTTATACAATGTTTAGTTATAGCCGGTGTCATCTGAATGTCATGTCGTCCATTTAATCTTTTTTGCATGTTGCATGGTATTTTTTGCAACTTTATGAACTGGATCGTACGCACGTGATTAATGAGATCTTCACCTAGCTTTCTAATGTGAAGGTTTATCGCTTTTACATACGGCTCTTGCACGTCTCTACACTAGGTGCCCACGAGATTTGTAATTTGCCCGTGTCAAAAAACATGCTAACAATAATTGTATTGCTTTCTGTTGTAGTAATCCATAAGACTGGCTGTATATATTTCTGATCTATATCTACTGTTATGAGTAACGCTGATCACTCTTCGTAAAACAAAGATGATCTGCGATTCGCAGTGAGTTCCCTAACCAGTACGGTACTTCCTACAGCAGCGTGCCATGATACCTGTGGTCAGCGAGTTACTGTACTTGGCTGCGGATTTTCCCTATAGTCTGACTTCCGTGCGTTTTCAGGTTTCCTGCGCTGTTAATGACAGCGGGTATTTTTCATTAACACAAGTCTATACCTGCATGAACTTCACCACTACTGAACGAGGTCACTACTGATACATGTTGACTTTCGTGTATTTTCACAGACCGTTACCTTTTACTAGAATCTATACTGTTACACAACACCAGATTAGTTTACATTCAGAAGTGAAGTTTTCTGTACTGAAGTGTGCTCCCGTTTAGAACCAGGCCGCGAGGACGAATACTCTAGTGACCTTTTATCATAGCAATTGATGGCGTTAAAATTATCAGAAAGCTTAAGGCATATATAATTTATTCAGTGACGGCGCGTATTAGAATATTTCTATTTTTAAAGTCACGTTCTACCAGCCCACAACGGAGTGATAGCACTGATATGATATTGCTATTTAGATAAAAATTAATAACAATATTTGTTGCATATAGGGCTAGTAATCGCACTCCGCTGCGCAAGCGATCAAGACCGAAGCGAACGGTATCCACATGCAGCTACATAGGGATACTCGATTTCACAGGGCGTACTGTCTATGATTAAGCAGACAAAGAAATCTTTTGTCTAAAAAAATTAACGTGCTCTTGTTTGGCTGATATCTCGCTTATTTTTCGAGATATGGATGTCAAAAAGTAATCAGCTCATCAATGCGTCACAGTCTACTGTATTTTCTGTTTAAATTTGAAAAAAACCAGATGTAGACTGATTGAGTTTTCGTCGAGCGCAGTAATTGTTGGCAACACCATGTTTTGCAGAACAGCTGAACATCGAGGATCTCTGCTTCGCTACGGTCGATAATGTACTTACTACTCTGTGCTGCGCTGCACTGTATCAAACTGCACTGCAACTGACGAAATAAACTTGCGATGAGGACTCACGCTCACTCAATCCGCAAAACGTGAAGTGCGAATACCATCGGTGTCATGAAGAACAAATAACGACAGTTGCATAGTCATGAGCTGAGATTTCTAGAAACACACCGAATGCTGCAGTGCGGCTGAGGAACTGAAAATGCGCAAGATTGGATCATTCCGCTACCATATTTATGGGGCTGATAAGAATCTATGCTCATGCCTGTTCTGTCGAGCTATTGTCTTTTCTTAACTTCAGAAATGGAACAGAGAAAGGAAACACGATTTCTGTGATCAAACCAGACACACAAACTTACCACTCAACTGTCTGATCAATTTACTCTCAGTCCTCGACATCGTAGTAATGAAACAGCTTCTTTTAAGAAGTTTATTGGTTTAGTTCATGAGATGTAGTTTCACCGTATACCTTGTACAACAGCATTAAAAATTTTCAACGATTGACTATGAGTGATATCGACGGGGGTCAGGATCAGTTTCCTGACAATGGCGAATCGGAGCCGGAGGATCGTGATGTAGGGAATGCCACTATTTCTTTTGAATCGTCCGACCTTGAGCTGCCAGATGAGACTGTGGAAGGATTAGAGACTGGCAATGAAATGGAGTCAGACGACGAGTAAGTTCGTTATTTTAGTGTAAATTAAGTACATTAAGGCAATTTTTGATGTAGTGTCATAAGAGTAGACGAAACCACAGCTCACGTGTATTTATAAACGTTACTGTTTTATCGTGTTCATTGCGTTATTGTTATGCATACCGGGATATATGAATAGTGTTCGCAAAGCCACTAGTTCGCCGCTGTTGCGCCATACCGGACATTGCGCGCAGAAACAGATTTCTCGACACCTAATATCCATGTTATGTTTATCAAGAATAACGATGCATATTGGTCCGACAATTACGGGGCGCGGCTGTCTTGTTTCACTAACAGTTATCACGCGGCTGATTGTTGAATTACATACCTGACAGTTTAGTAATGCTTAGTTGTATGCTTGCGGCGTCATGGAACGCCGGAGTTATCTGCAGCAGCTTGGCGAATACCATGACCTCGGCGGTGCGGACGGGGATGTTGGCGGCCACCATGAGCGGCTCTTGCTGGCCGGCGAGACAGTCAGGGTAGCGATTAGCTTGCTCTTGCGGACAATGTCGGCGATGGCGGGGCTTATCTGCGGCATTAATGCTTTCAGCTCCGCCGAGGGCGCGGAGTAGATGGTGTCGGCCGCCTAAGTCTTCCACGGCAGCGGACAGGTTCTGGCCCTTGTCGGTCGTCTTGGCGGCGGCGGCCAGCAGTACCTGCCGCATTGTCGTTTGCTGACTGCATCGTGCATAGTCAGCTAAAGCCAGGTGGAGGCGTTAAGTTTGAGTACTTGTCCTTCTTTGCCGTCGTTAAAATGGCTGCGAAAAGGTCACCAAAAGGCTGGTTGATCGTAGCCGCCACGCGCCCCATGTGTTCCGCTGAACACTCTTCATACGCTTCTAGTGAAGAAATGCTGGCCGTTTGCGGCTAATTAACAAACGAGTGGCCATTTTGAACCTGTCTTTATTGGCATACTTTGATTCATTTTTAAAACGAAACCAGAAAAATATTTTTTCTTTTTAGAGAAATTGTCTCCTCGGACCGAACACTTTTGGAGCAAGATTATGTGGTGGACGGATATAAGGCTGTTAGTGTTGGGGATCGCCAGCCATGGAAAACTGAAGCGGTCGCTGAATTATTCTTCGAAATTCCAAGCGAATCGGACAAACTACTCGCTCGTGTGCCGAGCCGCGTTCAGAGGAACGCCTGTTTCTTGATTGATCTCTCTGGCTTGAAGTCTGACAGTGACATTCTGGCCGATAGTAATGGAACCTGGATTTTGTTGCGTGCTGCGCGGGAGGCAAATTATGTATACGAGGAAAGAGCAAAACAGCTGTTCCTAACAGTAAGTTGTCAAATATCTTTTAAAATCACTTGCATCCGGTCAGTAATTGGTTCTGTGTGTGAATTGTATGTAACCTCTGGTCATCTCGAGTTTTAGATAATTGGCAAAGCGGCTACATGCATAGGAAACACTAATGCTTATCTGTAATGAGTTAATGTTATCTAGATTATCATTTAGTTATCGTTTGTCTTTAGCGAAACCCGGTGCACGGTAGCATTTAAAGAATAAATATTGGTGCCGATGTTTCACACCGTATATCCAATATATCAACAGGGTACACAGTTCAGCTTGCACAGGTTTAGCAGAGTAATCTACTTTCTCTGAAGTTATTGTTTTTTTCGAGTTTCTGTAGATGTGTGATAAACAAGGTCCTATTCTCAGTTATCCAGCTCATACAGATTATATTTTTCTCAGCACTTACTGTATGTACTTCTTTAATTCAGTATACAGTATACTGTGAGCTGTACTTTCTGGTGTACTAGTAGCAGTACTGACAAGGAGCGCTTCCCATAGCACAGGAGCTGATTCCAGATTTGACTATTCCAATTTTAAACTTCTGAAATACATTATTCATAGGAACAAGCTTAGTGTTCTTACGATATATTATTATTTTTATATTATTATTTTTACGTTATTCTGTAGAATGGTCTTATCGGTGGAACTCAAGTTCCGCCTCGTCAAAAGGTCAAATGATGTTATGTTCTCCATGCCGCCATCTTTTTGTATACAAACGGAACTGTGCGTTGGCACGAAGACTATAGTATTTGTAGACTGCACTGTTTGGCCGTAGTGCGTCTCATGTGCTGGGTGGGGAGTCGAAGATGCGAAATAATTCGTCGCTTCCTGTGCGTCAGTGGCCACCGAAGCAACCATCCAAAACAGCTCGCTTTAAAGCATTGTTCACCTAGTATCAGAATTGGGTACGATACCCCGGACAGCAGTTCTGGCTGAGCCCCAGTAATTAATTATTCAAACCAATCCAGAAATTAATTATGTCCTCTGGACACCTATTTATTTTCCGGTAAATTATTCATTTTCGCACGAGAACAGACGCGAACATTTTCGCATCTTCATCTCCCTACCCAGTAGACAACGACATTTAAAGGCGGTAGTACGTACGCCGTATGTTACACTATAGGCGAAACTTAAACTTACTTTTAATTAAGCTGTAATTGAGCTTTTGACTATTTGTTCGTCGAAGTATTTCCAAACACAAAAGTAGCAGCACTCAAATCTGAAAGCGACTCCAGGAAACACCCCTGTTGAATGAAAACGAATAGCAGCTCACTCTTGCTGTACCAGTTATTGTGGTAAGATACTAATTATACAATATGTGAAAGGATAAAAACGCTGCCAAAATAAGAAAGCATAGTCAAAGTCGAGCAAGCGGAACGTAGCGTCTGAATGGTGTACTGCAGTAACAGACGCCAAGAATGTTCACATGTAACCTAGTGCGTATCTACAGGTGGATGGCGACGGAAAAAACTTCAAGCGGCGGGTTTATAATAATTCCACAGTTCCGGATTACAAACGGGTGATCATCACGTGTAAAGACCTACACCGTGCATTTGTGCAGTATTATTTCAAGGACGGGCAAGAAAAATCATTTAAAGTACAGCCACATGGGAACAGTAAATCAGCCATTCCACACGACCGGCTACGAGACTCCACTCGGAAGGTCATTCAAGTGCTTGCAGGTTAGATCGGAAATAAACGGCCACGTATTGTTTCATTATACAATAATCATTTATAATAATATTCATTTATGTTTCAGACCAAGGAAAGAAGCCAAGAGAAATCCACAAACATATTCTTAACGAAATTGGCGGCCCTTCCACACTGGATTCAACTGCTGCACTGCCCTCCATGAAAGCAATTTACAACCAAATTGCCAGCAACAAGCCAAGCGGATTGGACGACTTTAATGCACTGATTTTGCGTTGCATTAAAGAAAACGGAACTCCGGCATGTTTTGTCAGACAAGTGTGCGTCGCTCCTTCGTTCATGGTAATGTTGGCCAACGACCGTCAGCTAGATGACCTGGTCCGCTTCGCAAAAACGTCCGGATTCTCCTTGGATACTACATTCAACATCGGGGATTATTTGGTTACGGTTGTTGTCACTCGTCATCGACTGCTTCACCGGAAATCAACGGGCGTACATCCTGTTATTATTGGAGCATTGTTTTTGCACAAGTACAAAGATGCGGGTTCATATCGCTGGATGGCAGCGCAGTTGTTGCACGCACGGCCGGAGCTTCGCAATGCCAAATATTTCGGAAGCGACGGCGATCCGGTAAGGAGCACAACGTTGGGTCACGCGTAGAAAAAGACGTGCTGTTTCATTATATTTTCAAGCTGTGTCTAGTTCAGTTGCTCTTGTTAAGATTAACGGTCGTATAATGCGTTTGAAAGTGAAAAGATGGATCTCCATTGCGTGCAGTGAGCGGTTGTTCTGCAAGATGGTCAAAAAGTTTACACAGAGATGCCGCTTGGAAAATCCACGCTCCATCTGATTTGTTTGAACGATAAATCGATGAATGTAGACCAACCGCTTATTGCGCGCACAAACGGACAGAAGGACAATGGAAATCCATCTTTTCACTTTCGAAGTCGTTGTATGGGTGTTGTCTGTTTTCTACATCCATGTACTGGCAACATTAACTGCACACCCATCGGTTTAACCAGACATTCCCCTTATGTACAACTGCAGCTAGTGTATTTCAGTATTGTACCAAGTGCCGGAATGCGGATATTGCTTTTTCTCATACATTAAGATCAATGTAATAATTAAACTTGGTGTATCTGAAATGATGTATTGGCAACTTTTTAGGCCATGTATGGAAGCTTCCAGGAAATGTTCTTCAGTTCCTTACACGTGCTGTGCATGATCCATTTCACTGAGAATATGATTCGAAAGATCTCCGAGCATGGCATGGGAACTCATCGAAAACCGATAATGGAGGCCATTCTCGGGAGGCGCGATGGTGACCAACGAACAAGCGGCTACATTGACTGCAAATCTGACGAAGAATATAACCGGCTCGAAACGGAAATTTGCGATATGATCAGCGCCATGCATCCGACTGGGCACCTGGTGGCCGACTACTTTCGTGTGCACAAAGCACCACAGCTCCGTCAACATTACTCGGTAAAACTAGTCTATGCATTGCTGGTGTACAAAATTAGAATCCCAAAGGTCGCAGTGCGGCAATCAATATTAAGATTTAGTGAACTTTGAGTACTTACTAGTTCTGACATTACAGTATAGTCTAATCGTAAATTGCCCTTATAGTATGCCGCCCAAGAAGCTGCCGGTTTAAACGGGAATTACTTCGATACCAACATCGTCGAAAGTATGAATGCAGTAATCAAAAAAGATGTTCGCCGCAAAAGAAGCCCAACAGAATTTGCCCAAGACGTTGAGGAAGATATTCTGAAACAAGGCGTCGAATTTGAATACGCCATAATTGGTAAAGGAGAGTTCGAAGTCATTCCGCAATACAAACATTTGGAGATCAACTTCAAGAGTTTGAGTTCGATGACCGTTGTCCAAAAAACAGCCGTGGTTAAGAGAATTCACACGGAGCCATACGACCCAAATCGCGAATTTCCCGAAATCGTGGAGGCGGACGACGCATACAGCAAGTTAATCGCGTAAGCACCGATTTATTGTACAAATAATACGACACAGTGCAACACAATGCAGAAGTAAAACATTACGCATGCGTATCTGGCAGTCGTGAACTGTGTTCTTTCGTGGAACTGTTTGTTTTTGTTCCCGTGCTTAATAATTTAGATTAAGTTATCGGTGTGTTACCTTTCTTTTTATTGTAACATCTCTTGACTCTACAATGCATTTAAATCTATCGCTGGAAACAACATACCGCACTGTAGATACACATTAATTTAGACTGTAATAGTTGGTACGTAACGCTTATGAGTGTTAATTCTGTAGGTACATCCTAGGTACTTACCCATACAATTACTGTAATAAACTACTGTACTGTAATAACTACTGTAATAAGTACTAAAGTACAGTGTGTACGTAATTGTATGCAAATAATTCTACCGGATGTACGGACAGGCTACGAGGCAAATATTTGTTCATATAGTAAGATCATCGATGGTTTCATCCGTTACCCTACCTTTCGTCACGCCACCTTTGTGCTTTTTAGGCGCGAACACGGCCTGAAACTGTCCGAAGTTCAATCGGTTAGCGCTGAGACGATGCTTGGGATGCTTCACGATGCGGAAAGAATCCTTCTAATAGAACGGCCCGTGACCGATGCCCCTGGCCCGAACCGCGCAAAGTACTTGGTGGCAGGCGCGAAGTTTCACGCAGAGGTCATCATAGACGACAAGTCCATGGAGATAATGTGCTCCAAAAAATGCCACCACTTCGTTTTGTACGGATTTTGTCCTGACGTGCTGGCTGCCGCGATCTTCACTAAGCAAGTCGACGTAATTGTGAAATGGGCTAATTCTGACAAATTTAAAAAGTCCAAGAAATTCGGGTTGCACCAGTTGGTGAAATCTAATGCTCCTGCAAAAGTCGGCCAAAAGTCACACGGTACCTCTGTTCGGAGAGGTAATACGACTCGTTCAGATCCTATTTCAGTGGTTATTCCGTCTCAGCCTAGCTCCAGCAAACGAACATTTGAAGAAGAGCGTTTTGAGGCAAGCGGTAATGCGTCGACAAGTGTCATGGCTTACTCCCCGGAACTTCACCGAGAAGCGCTTTGGGAACGCATCTCTGTTCAAGCACTGGGCTCGAAACCGCAACCAAACATCGGGGAGTATGAGATTTGGTTTTTGGACCAATGTGACCCAAAAACAACTAAGTGCTGCGGATGTGAACGCCCATTTCGAAAAGATAAAATTGTTTATCCAAATCCTCCGCATGATGCTGTCTTCGTCACCTGTGGCAAGCGAAGGTACAAAAAGAAAGGAGAGGAAGAGTTTGGGTTATCAAAGGCCGGAAATATTTACTTACATCTACAGAAGAGTTGCTTGCTGGATGGTTTTAACAAAATGGAAATGACGAGCGCATCGGCATCAACATTTGTCACGAATATCGCTAACAAATGCCGTCTTACTCAACAGCATGAGCAACGCTTGTGGGCTGCGTTATTTTGAGATCGGTATGTATGTTACAAGCGACCATTATGTAGTACCATAGGTCAGTTGATCCCGAACATACCGGCTGTAATTATATTTTGCGTGTCCGCGGTCAGAACAGATGAAACGCTGCATGGACTACACAACTAGGTATTTTCGGGCACGACTCAGAAGCAAATAAGCCCCATATACCAATATAATCTACTAAATATGGGCAACGTTTGACAATTTTTGATTTACCGGCCACCACAAATGGTGAGGAGTTGTGGATTTTCAAAGATATCAGTTTGTGGATTGACGTAACATACCGATCTACGGGTGATCGGCAGGATTGTTATCTTGCCTCATGGACCACCCGTAGACCGCTACGTTAAGTCACTTTACAAACTGATAATTTTGAAAATTCATATCTTCTCACCATTTGTAGTGGCCGGTAACTAAAAAAATGGAAAATGTCGCCCATATTTGCTACATCATATTGGTATAAGTGGCTTGTTTATTTTTTTAAGTTCTGCCCGAAAATACATACTTGACAGTGGCCAAAGGACCGCTATACACTGGTGTCGCACCAATGGTACAGAACCGATATGAGCGCGCACCACCCGGCTATTGTGCAACCCCTTGATAACGTTTAAACACATTCTCGCGTACCATAATTCTTGTTATAGACCGATTCATCTGAAACTTTTTAAACTAAACCAACAGCCGGGTGCTGCGCTCCGAGATGGTTTCGCACCAGTGTGTACTGCTCCATTTGTTACCAAAAGGTTGCGCGCGCGTCGCGTTTCGTATGTTTAGGCCACTATATAACGGGATGCTCGCTCTAATTTGCCGATTCGTTTCAACTCGGTCTAAATTTCCCCGACAAAGCTAGCGTTTGGAGTGCTGCACCGCTTGATTGCACATTCTTTTCTCTATCTATATCAGCCTGTTTAGTACTTTTAGCCCTTCCCTTAAAAGTCCCCGCACATTACTTCTCAAAGGTGTCGAAACTACAGCTGTCCCCGTCACTGTTTAGTTGTTCCCTGCTGACCACGCCCCAGTCGTCGTATTCCATGAGCGGCGTTTTTAAAAGATGATTTATTCAAAGGGTTGTCGGATAAAAATATTCTGATTCGACTGCAGAGCACCAGTGAGCCTGAGAGGGGACATAAAACTTGTAGAAATTGTGAAAAACAAAATTTCTCTGAACCGCTTAAATTTCCTGTTTTTAAACATTTTTGTGGGTGTGGACACAGGCTTGAGAACCCAAACTAGCCGCTTAACCTTGTTGTCCTTGATGTCTTACATGGTTTTTCATACGGGAACAACGGCTATTAGCGAACGCACTTTCTGGTCGCTTTTGTGACCAAAGACATGTCATTTTCATGACACTAGTTTTCCATGACGTTGTTCCTCCAGACCCAGATAGAGCAGTAGGCCA
>JAQGAU010003059.1:0-13984 GCA_034698045.1 Paramacrobiotus richtersi
ATTAAACAATAGCAACTGTTTCAACTTCCAACAATAACAGTTTCGAGTTTGACCTCGAATAGTACGTCCTGCTCGCAGTACATCCACACTGTAAGCTGACACAGTCCTTCGCATGATTTTGTTTAGACGGGTTGTTGCTCAAACCGTATTCTTGATTTAGCCTTCAGACTGTTAAAGGTTACTGGCTGTTCCAGTTTTTTCAGATCAGCAGCAGATTTATTGGATATTACAGCAAAAAAAATGTGGAGTCTAATTTACCTTCCGCTACTGGTTCACGTGTGTTATGCGTTTCACGCCTCGGCAGCAAACACGACCGTGACCTTTGCCACCACCACACCGATTCCCACTTCCACCACCACCACAACAGCATCCACCACGACCACCAGCAAATTCATCCCGCAATTTCCCACCACTAGTCCGCGTCCGCAGGCCCGCTCCAGTAATTTCAACGATGACCCGCCGAGTACCAGTGAATTATCCGAGGATCGCAAGCGACAGATTCGGCGGCAGTTCTACCAGGAGCAGGCCTACAAGAACCAGTTGATCAGGGAAGAACGGGAAAAACAGACACAGGAGACCACTACGGCGCCGAAATGGGATATGACCGAGCAAATTCCCAAACCAACCGGCTTCCCGAATGGCGAACCGGTAACGTGCCTATAATGACAAAATGTGTTTTCTGGTTATTCCATTTTATTTCTAGATTGATCACTGATTGCACGATTTACTAATCTGTACTTTGTTGCTGTTTCTTTTGCAACGCCTTCAATTTTTTACCTAATTTTGTAGCGGTCTGTTAACCTCTTTTGTAGTAATTAAGTTCAGCCTTTTGCAGTGTTTTATCTAACATTAGCAGTCTGTATATAAACTTCATGGTTGCATTCAAATTTTGTGATGCGCAACTGAAGTTTCGATTTATCATTCCACTGAATTTTTTGCTAGTCATAATTAATATTCTGCATGTTTTGTTTCGAGTTCCGGTAAAACGCTCTGTTCAGAGTACTATTCAAACGAAGTTTTGTTTCATATTCCTTATGTCATTTGCTCGAATCGCTTCATATACCTGTGGCTGATTGTTTTTTTTTACGAAGTATCATGTACACATTTTAATGTATCGCTTTCTAATCTTTTATTCATGTGCAGAATGTCAGACCAACATCTCCACGCTTCAACCCGACTTCCGCCGGCGATCCCTCTCGAATGCCGACGCAGAGTCCAAGTGGACAGGTGATGCAAGGACAGAGCTTTCCTCAACAGATGCAACAGCTGTTTGCTCCAAACAGTGCTAATCCGATGCAACCGAACAGCTTCAACCAATTCCCGTCACAAACGCCGACACAGCAGGCCGGCGGTCAGGATAACATGGCTACATCCTTGCTCACTTCAGGAGGTAAAAAAGTTTCAAAGATATTGTCTGCATCCTGTAACTGTTACAAAATAACCATAAAAGTGCAGAAAAGTGATATGAGAATAAGCAAGAATAGTACAAAAAAATGAAAAACACACAGGCAGTTTAAAATACACTTTGCTACGGCATTTCAGTATTTTATCCCAGTCGTACAATTTTACATGTACTTTTATTTTGAGCTAACTTATAAAATTACATATGTAGGTGTTTACTTAAATTTTTCTGTTATCGAGAATAGTAGTAAATTACATTGATAATACGCTGTTCAGTTTTTCAATAATTAAGCAAACATATCAATAAATTTGTGATTTTTTAAGAAATAATCTATAATTTCGCAGCTTATCTGTACTTCGCGCATTTGTTATACGAATATTACAAAACCAAGAAATCTTGGAATGTGATAAAGCAGAACCAAAAAACAGTAACAAGCGAAGGACGCTAGTAATAAAAAAGCCTTCCAGGAAGCGAATACCCGCCGTAACTTGATCTTTCTTGCAGTATTCGGTAGCATGATGAACCCGAAAATCCAATCCCCGCAATCGGCCTCCTCCCAGTTGATTCCCCCACTAATCGGTAGCGGCGTCCAGCAGCGTATGAACCAGCTACAACCCAGCCAGCCCACCATGCAGTCGTTCATGCAGCAGGCACCGAACCAGATGACCTTTCCCATGAACCACAACCAGATGGGCTTTCCAACCAACAACAACCAGATGGCCTTTCCCATGAACACCATGCCCACCGCCACCGGTTTCAACCCGTCCTTCGGACAACAGCAAGGCCAACCGCTGATGGCCGCCCAGCCTAATGGAGGTTTCGCACCAACGGGATTCAGTGCCATTCCCGTCGGGCAGAATCAGTTCGCGCCGGGGACAGCGGCCGCCCTTGTTCCCGCGGGTTCGGGGTTTAATCCCGCGTTGTTTGGGAATAATCTGATGCCGCTCCAGCATGGGTTTACCGGCGGGCAGCCCGTTAACGGGTTTAACGGATTCCAGGGATAAGCTGATAGATTTGTGTTGAATTAGGATGTTATGTCTTCGTGTTGATGGTCTTTCGGTGAAAGAAGTAGAAGAAAGTATTTACCTGACTCTTTACGCGCTGTTGTGCATATTTATTTGACGAAAATAACTAACACGAAAAATGTTTCAAAAACACGATCACTTGTTATACAAAGAGTCAAAAACGTAAATCTTTTGCAGGTACATATCCCTAAAAATATACCAACCATTTTACGGCGTGTGAGTGGCGAAGAGCACACGATGGTTGATAAGAGCCACACACATTGTAATTTGTAACATGATATGTGAAATGTTCATTAACTGCTGATTTTGTGGTACAGGTACGTTCTCTAATTCCTGTATTACATGCGTTTAAATTTTGTTGTATTTTTTATAATAATTATTATGGGCAGCGGTCAAAAATGCGCACGGCTTTATCTGATTATAGTCCACTGATTAACGTATCTCTTGTATTAAAATCCATGAGAAAAATTCAATTTATGTTAACGTCTTTCTTCAGAGGAATTCTGCGTGAGAAATACTATTACACATTGGCACAATTTAAAGCCCGAAAGATTAAAAAAATTTTTATCAGACTTTGTCGCATACAAATGCCGCCTTTGACAATGGTATGCATATGTAATCGTAAGGTTTTCGAGATTTCAGACGTTTACAGCAGCCAGCTTGAACGAATCACCTATCACATATTCATATTTTATATATATGTACGTCTCACTTTACTCAATGAGCGCCTGTTTCCCTAACTTTTGAAAAGATCCCCTTTAAAAATTAAAAATTGCGTAATGGTCACCATTTTCGTTAAGCAATTAAAAACTAACCGCCCAAGGCGACGGTTGAATACAATTCACGAAAGTGCCTGTCTCCGCTGGGCTCCCTGGGCATCGTTATTACGCCTGATACTGCAGCTGCTGATGCATAACAACTTTGAAAAAAAAACATTGCCTCCAACACTTTACAAACTACTGTAACAAACAGTTTACAAATTACAATTCTACTAGTTTTACATTTCTGGAATTGGATGTATCCCTGATAGGAGCCATCAGTTTTTTATTTGCTGTTAAATGCCTGAAAAAGGCGGAAAACATCAGCTGCATGTGTGGAAGGGAGATTGGGAGATGGCGTCTGTCGATCCTGAATGTCTACGCACGATCGTAAGCTGCATTCTCTCCTATATCTCTCATGCGCGGAATCAGCATGTTTTCTGTCTTCAGACTTTCGCTCGTTTATCTGACGTCCCCATCAACCTGATGGTCGACAGTTCACCATGGAAGACAGGCACCCAGACATATCCTCTCATGAAAAGTCCAAACGGATCAGAACTCCACGGAGCTGATAACATCATCAAGTCCCTGCAGAATGAGGTTCGCGGTTCGCTGACATTTTCCCCAGTTATTTTTCCTTGTGATTAAAATGTCCTAGGGATTTCGGTGCCCGTATGAAGCCAGCCAGATGACGAGCTACGAGTACGCCGATGCGTACGCTCTGGAAACGTATCTGAAATCGTCCCTGCTGCCTTTGCTTGTATGTTGTGTGGCGAGCCGAAGCTGATGCCCATTATGCGTATTTAAACGGTGGTTTATGTGTTCTGATAGGAATATCTGTGGTGGGTAGATGAAGATGTTTTCCGTCATTTGACCGTACCTTTCTACCAGAAAGATCTGTCGTATTATGGACAGTTTGTGTGGATGCATCAGCAGCGGAAGCGAGTGACGGCCCGGTTGCATGTGACGCCGGATGCTTTGCTCAATCCCGATAATGTCGAGCAAGTTCGCGGCCTGGTAAAGAGCATTCAATTTCTTAAATTGTTTGGTGCGCTTTGTTGTGTCAGACGTCGTACTGTACTTGCTTAGGTATACAAATCCTCTACATCCGTGTTTTTTAAATTGTCAGATAGGAAGATTTTGTGACCCAAAGAATTTTTTTTAAATGATTATTATTAACAGTTTATTATTATTATGGTTATTACTATTAACAGTTTTGTTTCTTATTGAAAATTATGCTCAGATTTCTAGGAAATATAAGAAACTCGATTAACAGGTTATTTTGCAATATATTTTGCGCGTTTTATTTTAGATTATGAGAAGAGCGAAACGGTGTTTGGAAGATCTGTCCAGCAAACTGGCTGACAAGACCTTCATCTTCGGTTTAAAGTATGTTCCGAATTACGGATTCGTTCTGCTGGGTGTAAAGTTGACATATTTTTTTCCAGACCATCGGCAGTCGACGCCACAGCCTTTGCCTACTTGGCGGTGCTTTTTTATGTTCCTTGGAAGAGCAAATATTTAAATAAAGAGCTCTACGGTGATCTGGTCGCCACAGATAAAATCCGGAATCTGAAAGCCTTTGTTGACCGCGTGAGGAAACGTTATTTGCAAGGTAACTTATTTCTGCACAGAATGTAAGTTTTAAAATTATCTGGATTAAAAAACAATCTAAACTATAAAAACAATCTAAACTGTATCGTTTGCTGCAATTATTACCTTAATTTTTTCTCTCGTGTCTGGTTAATCGTATCGGCTTCATACCATTTGTTAATTTATAACATTTTATTTATTAAATGTTTTTTGCTTTTTTTAATGTTCAGATTAATGTACAGCGTGTTTTGAAATCGTGCTGTTTTTTTATTATATTATAGGTTTTTTGCTTGGTGTATGACGATGTTTTATAGTTATTCTCAGTATGACCATCATAATTTGTGACCATTCATTTATTTCTTATAAACAAATGTATATTATAAAAATATATATAAACGTATAATAATATCTTTTTACTCGCTTATGTGTTTTATCAAGCATGTGCACATAAAGTACTAACTTCGTATTTTTTCTGTAATTTTTGGTGCTTTATTTGATAAACTTGTTATAGATTGGTCGGTGACGGTTGAGACGGTCACACACCCGACATACTGGTACCATCGCTGCCTGAATAGAATTCGCCAACATTCAGACATCCTCATATTTCTGGCGGCCGCTGCTGCGCTGAATGGCATCCTTTTCCGGCGCACCATCAAACGGCTACGAGTATGATTTTGCAAATCAGCCAGTACGGTTCCGGTAGTAAAGCGGTATTAACCCAGCAGCTTTTTTTTCGTGTTTTTTCATTTTGTTTTACCGTTTCGTGACGCAGTAAGTTTCTCCGATTAACGTGATGATTTTGCAGTTTCGTTGGCCCGGTTTGGATGATCACGCCCGGACTAGATTGCAGGAATATTCGGAAATGGTCAAGAATCTCGGACTGCCGGGATAATCGCCAATGTGACAGAATGTGTGTGGAAAAATATGGAGATATTAATTTTTACCTGTACTTCAGAGGTTTTTAATCTGTTTTGTGTGAGTTGGACCAAAAATTGTTTGTTTGGCTTGTTCATTGTTCTTTGCTCAAAGATTTCGAGGTAGCGACGTTTCTTTAGCGGTCTCACAGGGTCGCCGAACGTGCGGTCGAGCAATTAAAACGATACAAAAAAGGCTGAATGAAATCATGAATTTTGCGGTCAGATGGACAGGCACATTCTTGGCGGTTTCTGACCACCGGTACCAAAAACCAGCTTTATGATGGTCCGTAATATTTAGTGTCTAGAACATACAACAATCATTTCGTATACTGTAATTACCTATTCTGTACGTAGAAAAATAATCCGTGAAGCTTTTACCGTTTTTGTTTCGTTAGATTACGGTTTCCATTTTTCTGCCATAGTGTCGATCAAGCCTGTTCTTCAAAGTAGTTCAGACATCAGTTGAAATTTAAAATCGTGTAAGAAGTAAGTAGGATCAGTAGATTTACAGAAGGTACGGCAATGTAGAACCGATGAAAGAAAGGCTTAGAAACGCTTTGCCTGTTTTTTCTCATTGAAAAATCCGAGGTCACCGCCTGAATCCTCCGCCAAAGCCACCCTATCGGAGTCCGCCCAATCTGAGCAATCCCACGCTTCCAGTCGTACATGTACATGCACTTCCTGCGCAGGTAAAGCACTGAAAGGAGCATGGTTGTTTCATGAGGTGACTTTCCAACTTCCAAAACTACCAGTTTCAAGCTGACCTCGAATAGTATGCCCTGCTTGAACAGTGCACACCGACAACGTACTGTAAGCAGTCAGCTATTTGCGTGAGTCTCTAGACGGCTTGTTATTCATACAACCAATATTTATGAATGTGAAACATAATTTACCTTTCATTACTGATTCGATGCGCTATGCATTTCATGCCTCGGTACTCGTTAGCAAACACGACCGTGACCTCAAGCTTAAACAACAAAACACCGACTACCAGTCTCACCACTGTCACCACAACAGCTTCCACCGCGACCGACCACCAGCAGATTTATCCCGAAATTTTCCACTGCACCGGCTCGTGCCCGGAGAGTCGATCCATTAAGTGTAAGTATACACAGTAAATAATTCGCTCGTAATAACTGCTGTGTGCGAAAATTGTGCGAGATTTGTTTTCTCGGGTTTTGTTATTCATTTTTCAAGATTCGGTAAAGCATAATCACGCACATTTTCACGGTTTTACATGAATTCTGCTTGCCTGCTTTGCTCGGTGTATGGACAGTATGGTACATGTTGAAATTATATGAATTAAGAAAATTTAATGCTTTCTGTGTTTATTTATTGGATAACTGTACTTGCACGTACGAGAAGTCCGCGCAGTGTAACTTGTAAGATGCTAACAAAAATGCCGACTCTGTACACACTGACCTCCGCATGAGCATGGCGGCGCACATGCAGCCATTGGTTATTGTCAGTGGAACAGATTGTCGAAAGCAATGCCGCCAGAAACAGTAAAATTTAATATCGTTCAGTTTATCCCAAAAAACTGCCAACTGCGTAATCCCGAGCTTTCCCTCCAGCCTGGAACGTACTGCAGGGCATGCATACCCACTCCAGTAGAAGGTGTTCCAACTGCTTTCGGTAGATGCAGTGTGGAAGCCACTGATCAAAGGACCTAATCCACGAGGCAGATCTCCATGGCGGTGGCAAATGCCATCTAAACAAAGCTATATGCAGAGCAGTGACAGTTACTGGACATGTACGATCTTCGAAAGTAAACTCGTGGGGTCGGTCACTGTCGGTGCTGTTGGTCTTACAATTAGTCGTACTGCTTCTGGTCATATGCCCAGTACCGAAGCCAGGCAGCCCAGCCCATTTTGATAAGATTATGTCTCAGCCTTTCCAAATCCGAGGTTTAGTAGTGCCTGAGGTCGTACACTCGGCGCAAAAACGAAATATCCTAAGCAAAAATGTCGAGTGATCGGTGAGTGTTGAATGTTCGAATCTAGTGCTGTTATCGGTTTTTAATGATTCTATTTGGTTGTTTTGATTTCTGTACCGTGGGGTCTGTATTATAGATGTTGATAAGAAATACACAGATATACGGTATATAAAAATACACAAATATAATTAAGGTAGAGGGTGATAGATGGTAACCTTTGATAGATAATAGTGGAAAACTTATTGTCATTGTTAACCTTTTGTGGAGGTACCGCTAGTCACTACTCAGTACCACCTTATTGTTAGTACAACCGCACTATAATGCGATCGCACACGATTGAGGCAGTTGATCGGCTATCTTGAAAGCAACTAATGATAAATCCAGTGCACTTCATGCAAAGGCATGCCGCGATTCCCAGGCTATTAAGTTTTGAATCATTATGGTGACATACCTCTTAAAAAACGATTTCAGAGCTAAATATTGGGGTTCATCAAGCTCCTGCAATTCCTCAAGTTTCGACATCAGTTTTTCCCTCTCAGGTTTCGATATTTCCGGGCATAACGATTCCAACTGGGCGAGAAAATTATTAGCTGCATTTCCGTAACTATCACCACGTGCATCAAGGCGAAGAGAAATATGGGTTATAGGAATATTAAACCGGTGTTCGTGGCATAATCCGTCACTGTCTAATGGTGCTGTAGCAAATATCTGGTCACATGCGATTTTGATGGTCGAATTCTTTAACACAATGTGCTTAATTACATCTGACACTTCTTGCCTGACGACGTATGTTCGATAGCAGTCAATGATATCATCCAGAGTAACGTAATCATTGCGAAAAACCACAAGGTATTGCAGTTTTCTCCCCTTATAGCGCATAATTTTAGCGGCAACTTGAATACATCGAAACCAGTTTCCCATCAAATATACAACATCGGTACAGTCGGTGATGGCTTTACAAAGTATTCCAGCTGCAAAGCTCGATGTGCCAAAATTCCATATAGATGTTGCATTTGTATATGAGAGAATGACCTCTTTCCGCACCAGGGCAGATCTCAGATATAGATTCCATGATGAGGATACCCTTCAAAGCAAACTGTCAAAGATAGTGAACTTCCTTCGAAAATACATCTACCATTATATATTGAACATAGTATGATTGTTGTATTTGATTCTGTCAGCGCGAAAGTACCGGTTCGACATGTGATCAGATGCAAAAAGTTTGCGGCTTTTTTTTGCATTCATGTCGAGGCTTGCACGACCGCTCTGCTTAGCTCATTTTGAGGCTTTGGATTCATTTTTTTAACGGCAGAATATATATGGCTTATAAATTTACGTGCATGCAGTACCCATGCAGTCTTGTCGTCTCGTGTTGCCTTGCGTTGTTTTCTACCACATTTACCTTTTGAAAACTTCTCTGTCATAAATGTCCAGATGTTCGAAGACGCTTGCTACCAACTCCAGCGGAAGGTGATGGATGGTAGCAGGATTCAGGGCGTCTACGTCATCATTCTCGATATAATCAGAAATTCCGTTCAATATATATTTCAACTGGTATTCCAGCTGTAGCATTCGACATATGTCACCACTATACAAAGTGTTTGTAACGAAGGTTCCGTCACTGCAGCCCCGTTCTATGTAATAATAAGTATAATGTGCTGTCCACGTTGCGGATAATGTATTCGACTTGCTCGTGCGCATGCGAATCAGTGCGGTACATTACTGTGACATGTGGTTCACAATTTTCCGTAGCATCGATAAATACCGTACTGGTACCCAAAGTCCACCTCGCGCTGAAACCTAATATTTGGCAGTTCATTGTTTGAAGTCGTTTAGCCATTGCGTGCGCAGCTGACAGAGACAGAGACCGCGACGGACCGCCCGAATAAATGGGTGCGAATTTTCCCGCCAGTGCGAATTCCATTTTTCGGAACGTTTCGGGTTCAAGCTGCTGGAACGGTTTCGTAAAGCGTAAACGCTGTCCAATTCGACAGCGATGGTCGTCTACTAGTACACGAGTGGTTTCTTTTGTCGTGGGATTCAGCTTAGCTTCGATAATAGCAAACTGCTAATCATGATCAATACGAATACTTTTCAGCGGCTGTAGTTCGACAACATTGGCTGGATACCACCGTTGCAGCATTGGATCGTCCGTTGATGCTTGTAACAGCACCTCGATATCTTGACGATGCAGATTTATTTCTCGTATTGGCTCATCGAGCGTGAGCGGAACTGCTCGGAGTTTCGAGAACGGTAGCTTTCTTCGTCCAAATGTCTTGGAAAACGTGTCTACCAGTAGTCCGTCAGAAAAGCAGTCCATAACGTATCCTCTAGTGAAAAGCCCGTCGTCTTCCAGAATTTCAACCATAAATTCACGCCACGGAAGAGGTGGCCATCCATCATATACTTGAAAATCCATTTCACAGCCGCGGACCGTGGAACGTGACAATTTAACACAAGTTTCGTTTTTTACAGTCAGACGTGCGCCAAACGATGCGACGGACAGCTCCGCTAAAAGATATTAAATTCGCGTGTTGGTCGAATCTGGCCGGGCATATACTTCCTGCGAACGCTTTCTACGTTGTGGCCGTAACATCATTATGATCGAGTTTATGCGATCGATAAGTGTCCGGTGCCGATAAAACGGCACATGTCCTGCAAACACGATATGATATTCTTGGTGTGTCGATCAATACCGCTTGCAAATCGTCAGCCCTATATACTGAATGTAAAATGCGATCTACTTCCTTTTATGACGAGTCGGTCAGTCCAATGGCGCTATTAATATACGATGACGTGTACCATCAGGAATGATCCTTCCTGTTAACAACTCAGCCGGAAACATGATGACCATCCCTTTTCTGTATTAATGCATCTGACAGTAATATTGTGACAATATGCGCATTAATATTGTCACATATTGTGTTTGTTCTATTTTGTTTTTTACCGTTTCGTAACGCAGTTTCTCCAAGTGAGTGGGTGCATGATTTTGCACTTTCGTTGCTTTGAACTGCTTTGAACGATCACGCCCGGACTAGAATGCAGAAATATTCGGAAATAGATAAAAGTCTCGGACTGCCGGGAAACCCGGCCCGGGATGATGGAAAAAGTTAGAGAAATACACCTTTGTGGACGATTTTTTAGAAATCTGAAATCTGACCTAAGCGCATGGTAAGCCTTATTTCATGTTACTCTAGTACTGAAAACTACGGTACTGTAATCTGCTTCGTGTGTTTGTTCATTCGGTTTGTGTTTGTTCAGCCTGTTTCATTAAATTATTGTTCTTTGTTCAAAGATGTCGTGGTAGCCACGTTTCTTTAGCGCTCTCACACGGTCGTCGAACGTGCGTTCTGCATGCAGTAAAACGATAGAAGTACCGGAAACGCTGGTTGAGTTCGTATGCGGTAAAAGTGACAGGAGCATTCTCAGCAGTTTCGTACCACCGAAAAATCCGCTTCATAATGCTCCGTACATTATAATGGCTCGCGATATTGCATGTTCATATTTATAAGGTACAATCCTTTCATATATGCGTTGAAAAACGACCCGTAAATCACTTTTGTTTTTGTTTGTAAATCACCGTAAATCACCGCAAATTTTTGTTTCTTTTATTTACAGTTTTGGTTTGTCGACCATAATGTCCATACAGATCGTTCTGCAGAGTAGTTAGCCTTCCGACATATGCATCAAACTCAAAACATTATGCAAACAATAAATAAGATCACTGCGTTTTACAAAAAGTGTGGCATACACGGTAGAGCTCGTCAAAGGTTTACTAGCGTTCCGGCTTATTTTTTCTTCTTGAAAAGTCCGCCTCCAAATCCGCCTCCAAACCCTCCAAACCCTCCATACCCCAGTCCACCATAACCGAAGCCGCCTAATCCCCACGCTCCCAGCCAGGGCATCCCAAACATGGGCCAGATAAATGGGTAACCCAATCCAAAACCCAGACCATAACCTAATCCTCCATATCCGCCACCATAAAAGCCGTCTCCGTAACCGCCACCGCCGCCACCCCAACCGCCTCCGCCACCATAATCACCACCGCCACCATAACTGCCGCCTCCACCGTAACCGTCACCCTGACTTAAACCTACAAGGCAAACGATTCGAATTTGATCTGCTTGCAACAATAGAATCTTGTCCACTTTAGAGGATTTCATGTAAACATTATTATGATTTGTCAAGCGTATCCGCCAGTCCGTCCACACCGGAAAAATAAACGTAAAAGACCAGTTTTGTTGTAAAGATTAAATTAGGACGCTTGAATCCCACGAACATTAACAAAGAAAAAAATCAGCAAATTAATTAAATCGAAAGGGTAAACATTTACATAGAACTATATATCTTAAAAGTATGTAAGGTAAAACAACGCAGAAACATATAAGAAAGTTGTTTTTAATAATTACGCAGAATAGTGGAAACGGTAGACTTACCAATAAGTGCGACCAAAGCCACACCGGCCACGGTTAGCAACTGTTTCCTCATGGTTGTTGTGCACAAATAAACTGCCGATCAGACGCTAAGTGTTCGTTTACCATTTTTATATCCATTCCGATCGAGATCTGCTTGCGAACTTGACTTTCAGGAGCGTTCCTTACCGCACCATAATGCCATGATGTCATCAGTATTATATTTTGCAAACAGAATACAGATCATTGAATATTTCTTTACCCGCTAATTAGTTCGATTGAGCCGCTGACGGCGGTTTACGAGGTTCTTTGGTGTCAACGAGAGTGTTCGCGCCGTTGTGCAACTGTCCAATAATATTCTGCTTTTTCGCCTTACAGATGTAATATTGTAATTTTTCTGTGTATAGTCTGTTGAGAAAACATCCTTGACATATTTCACTATATATTTTTAATGGAGTTTGTGTTATTTGTGTGCTTGTGGCGTATTTTAATGGTCAGTTGCAATGTGGCCTTTGAGTCTGGATGCAGCCAGCCGCGCATCTTATTTTGTTTTTCCTCCAGTGTCTGATAAGCAAACGCTTTTCTCATACTGACGCGATGTGTATATATAGAGATATTTTCAATAATCGTATAGACACATAATGACAAAACGGCGTGCATAATTATAGTACTCCTGCTAGTGCTAATAGACAGCGATTAAAATATTCTTCGTCGCAGTTCGTTTGATGAAGTTAGTGCACTACCGAAGTTCGCAATATAAATGTACATATGTATCAATAAAATGCCGTTCTTGAGAAACTTCCGCTGGCTCGCTTTATTTTACCATAATTAAATTTCGCTGCGCTTTGCAAGCGCTTAGGTAACGTACCTATATTGTACATATTTTTGTAACTGTTATCGGTACACATTATCAGAAACTATCAATGTAAATCACTCGGTGAATGGAAGATTTGTGCACACACCATTAACAATTTTAAATTAAGTAAGTACGCTTTTGGGTACCAAACTGACCCGGTGTCTTCGTAAGCTTAGTTGCGTAAGAGCTGCTGATTACATAGATTATGTAGCGAATATTTGTAACAAAACTCTTCATACGGCGCTGACAATGAGTGCCGCACTGTATGTACACGCTCGCCTCATCACTGTATCGAGAAACTACGACTGAAAATGAAATTGAAGTTCCCTACAAAAACGCATGATGTCCGAGCCTTTACTGAATAGATACTACAAAAGTACCGGCATAGCATACAGGGGCATTGAAAATCAACACAATGGACATTAGTTTTGCGCAAAACTGTTAGTGCTGGTGCTATATATAGGACGCGTCGCAGTGGCCAGTTTGCTGTGATTGGTTAGGAATAAGAGGATGCTCAAATTACAAACAGAGACATCGTAATTGGTTCCAACTTAGACGGTGTGCCAGTAGACGGCATAAACAGCACGAAGTATAACCAGTGGCCAGCGCCTCCAAGATATTGTCACCAAGCTTTCTAGTTTCCACACCTATGTATAGTATAAATTACTGTCGCATCGCTACTGTAATAAGTTACTGTTTTGATAGAAATTTTGCTTGAATGGAAACCGACTATCCGAAATTTAGTTGAGAGCTGCATTGCCGCGTTACTTTCTTCTTGGCACTAAACTACTGTCGTTATTGGGTAGCTGACGGTGCTTGGATTGCATTCTGACAAGCGTGATTATAGACTGCACGTCCAGACTAATTACACCTCTGAGAAGGATGATCTGCCAATATACCTATGTGACCTTTGTCTATCTGTACTTCGACTACTGCGGCAGGATATGGCACATAATTTACGGATCACGGGATATTGCACCATTCCCCCCAATGCTTTTGCGGTAGAGCGAAATCATATTAACATGGGGGAAATCACTGCGTTAGCACAAACCCGTCTTCGCAACGCCACGCTTTTTGTGCCTCGA
>JAQGAU010003060.1:0-13983 GCA_034698045.1 Paramacrobiotus richtersi
AATCCAGACAGCACCCGTCGGATTACCCTGAAATAGAGCTGTATATTCTGCTTAATGGTTACAGACACGAATCCAGCATTTGCCTGATTACATCGGCTTCCTTTCGTGTGTCTGCTAAAGCTGCCCTATATGCTAATGTCCTGCTCGATGTCGCTTTCAGAGGGATAAGATTAATGCTGCGTGCATGCTTCCCGCCGCTTAGTTAGACGCGATAAGAAAAATATTCCCAAGTGCATAATTGCATATGTAACGGTCAACGCATTAAACTTTATACCCACTGCAGCTCTAGCAGTTTTATATTCACTGCATGTCTCGTCGCCAGAGATTCTAGTACGAACCTGAATTTTTTGAGTTGTGGTCAGACTCTGGTCTAGTGTGTTATCCCCCAGGTTACAATAATGAAGACGAAAATGATTCTTGTGTATGCCGGAATCCTGGTGCTCTCTGGATCCGGCTTGAGTTCTGCCCAGTACGTTCATTACATTTTTATCGAGCGTCGAGGGACAACCTCGCGAACGAGCATTTGCCCTCTTAAAAATCACTTCTAGCATTCTAATCATAACGCTCATTGTCGATACAGAAACTCGGAAGGCGGAAAGCAAACTTTCTCAGAAAGAGAAATTCTCGATATGTTACTGGAGCATTATGAGCGCATGATCCGCCCTCAGACCGCCAACGGCACAGGCAAGTTGTCAACACGAGATTACCGCACAATGTTGTATGTATAACCACTTTATCGGTTTTGGATTTGTACAGCAATTCGCTGTACAAATTGTACAAATTGTACATGTAATTTGTACAATTTGTACAATTTGCACACATTGTACAAATTGTACAAATTGTACAATTTGTACAGCAATTCGCGTGCAAATAAACCTGCACATTGGAATGATCAGCAGAGTGGACGATGAAAATATGGTGGGCGACAAAAAGTATCCCCATCTACGACCATTGCAAATCTACTTTTTACCTGTAGGAATTCGCAGTACAAATGTTTTTCCGGCAAGAATGGAATGACGACCGACTCGCCTTTGATGCCAACCAGACCAAATATCTGTCGATTCCTGATCCGGACCGGATATGGAAACCAGACATCTACTTCTCGAATGAAAAAACGGGATACTTACATAATTTGATGGTCCCCAGTAAGGCCAGCATTAGTCGATGTTTTTTTACATACTTCTAAGACGTATAATTTCCGACACTTTGTATATACATTACAATAATGCGTCTTTGACTGCATTTCGACTTCTGAGTACATTTTTGAGGGAAGGAAAAGTAGCTGTTTGTACAATGTTACATTTTAGATCAGATGGTCCGCATCGATGCTGACGGCAATATTCTCATGAGTACTCGGTGTGTTCAACTTTTATAGCTCTTTTATCATCAAAATCTAATGGATTTCTGTTGTTTATGGTGTCACAGCGTATCTTTGGTATTGGCGTGCCAGATGGATCTCCGCCTGTTTCCCATGGATCAACAAATTTGCGATATCCGGTTTGAAAGCTGTATGTCAGTTGTAAAACTAATTTATGATCATTTCGTAACCTTGAAAATCTATGTGCAGTATAACACAGTGATACATTGTACATTGATTTATACGATTTTGCGGTAATATGGTTTGTTACCGCAAAATCGTGTAAATCTTCGCATTATAACAGAGTAAAGTATAAAAGTATCACCGTGTACATATGTAAGCGCTAAAACCGTTGCGACGGAAAAAGCGTCCGGTGGATGTTGTTTCCCAGTCCAGACGAGTTTATTACATCGAATGAATGTGATAAGTTAGCTGACTAAATGGACAGACAAGGGTTACAGTTTACTAATTATGCAAACTCAGTCTGCTGAGTTATTCGTTGGTTGGCAAGTGTCTTGACAAGGTAAACAGTACGTGATAATTTGCCCGGAGCGAAGCGACGGGCTATTCCTATGCGCTGAACGTTTGGTAAAATTTTCTGCCCCAAAAGAGCGACAGCGACTTTCCGACAGGCCATAGACACTGCCCGCCTAGGTGGCGGTTACCATTTCGAGCTCCGGGCACACTATCGATAGTATCGATTACTAGTATCTCTGTACAACATTTGCATGACACTCGCTCCATTATACAGATGCCTTGTCGAACAGTAAAATTGACCTGGTGTGGAAGCAATCTCCCATTGAAGTGGCCCCCACCGTATCGATACCGCGATTCAACCTTATCAGGGTTGTAGAAGGAGAGAACGTGGTTCTGACAGCTACAGGTAGTACAAATCTTTCGAAGCATACCAATCGCAACTAATTTTTAAAACCTATCTGCTTATGTCTCACCAGAAACGTATAGATGCCTGAAAGTTTCCCTCTTCCTTCAACGGACGGTTTCCTTCTACGTGAAGCAATTCTACATTCCAACGGTAAGAACAGCAAAAAAATGATGTACTTAAACAGTCGATATTTGGAATTCTTTACTCTATGTGCAGATTATTTTGGTGTTCATCTCTTGGATACCGTTCTGGCTGGATCCGGAAGCCGTTACAGCGCGAATCACGCTGGGTACGATGACTCTCCTGGCAATGGTAGCATTCGATGTGCTCGGCTCACAAATAGCTCCGGTGCCCTATACCACAGGTACGTTTAGCTTGTTTACAAACACTTTGTTTTACCAAGAGTTTCGTTACAGCATTGGTATATGGACCGGCTTCTGCCTGGCTTTCATCATCCTGGCGTTACTGGAACACGCGACCGTCAACTTTTTAAACAAAAGTAACAGAGAACGACAACGCCGAGTGACGGTTATTGATCAGAACGTAGCGGGGGTAAGGAACTGCGAAGGTTGATATTTTCCAACTTATCGACCATATTGTTCGAGATTTCGCTTAGGCGAATGTCATCAGGCTACATTATCGAAAACCTGGTAACTATGTTTTATATTTACAGAAGCCGCTGCTGAGTGAACGCGTTGTAGAAGATCAGCCCTCTACCCTGTCGACACTTGCCGATAAGCTGGATTTCTTCTCCCGCATCGTCTTCCCTGTCATGTTCCTGATTTTCAACATTCTGTACTGGAGCATTGCTTTGTCATTCTGAACGTGCTAGTCGTACAGCAAGGTCTTTTCAGTTGGTCAGTTTCCTTATGGTGCGAGCATCCGCAACGGAAGTTATCGTGACTAGGCCAGTATTGTTTAACTGGCTCAAGATTCTGGTATCCTGATGTATTTTTTAGCGTTGTTCCACTTATCAAATTGTTTAACAACAGCGAGTCTGTGCATGCGGACTTTCTGCACTATTAACTAACTATGTCAATGTGCTTCAGCTTAGTATTTCAGATTCACGTACTAGCGGCGCTCTGTGTGACGCCTACATTTATGCAACACATAGACAGAAGATAAAATAATAATATGGTACTCGTACATACAGACGCACGTATCAGACCTGCACAGAGTTTCCTGCGGCTTCCCGTTGGTTAACTTGCATTTTCTGACAACTGTATCAGTACACGGCTTCAACCGGCAAAACAGCCCCGCGAGACAGTCTCGCCGGACTTTGTCAGTCACAGACAGTGTCGGTCATCTCAGTCTGTCCGGCTTACATCGTCTCCAGGCTCGTTAATAACTGCTATTACAGTAAATTACTCCAAAAGATCCTAATAATCGATTTCAAAACTAACACGACCTTTGCCTTTGCAACTCGTTAGCACCAATCCGGTTGCAAACTCGTGGTCGATGTCTATATTTTGCTGCCTTTCCGGCCTGCCGCCTGTTACACAACATGTAGAAACAAAAATGTTCAGTGGATTAGCTAACCTAACGAATGTTAGCCAGGCGTTTTTGTTCGCCGTTCGCATTCATTGTCAACACCAGAAATCTAGATTGCGCTCGCCAGATCACCGTGAAAATCAGCTGCATATTCTGCTTGCTGGTTGCAAAAACAAACCTGCTGTTTGACTGATTACATCGGCTTTCTTTTCTTCAGTTTCTTGTGGTTACAAGTGCTAATGTTTGGCAACATGTCCTTGTATGTGCGATAAATGTTGCTTTTGCCCTACTGTCGTTCATACCGGTCTTTAGGATTTTCCCAAGCGTAACGTCTACACAAAGGAAAAAAACAGGTTTGCCTTGAGAATGGTCGTAAGACTTGGTCTTATTCACCGTCACGCTAGAAAAACGTATCTTCGACATTATGCACAAGTATGTTTAGTATAAGCGTACTAAATGCATCTCCATTAAAAATCTGAGAAGACAGTTGACAGACGTTATACTACTGTCCCCGAATTTCCTAATTAGCGTAATTGTATGCTGTACTTCTTTATGTTGTATGCAGGCTAGAATCATGAAGACCGGAATGATTGTTGCGTGTGCCGGATTACTGGTGCTCTTCGGATGCAGCTGGACTTCTGCCCAGTATGTAAACTAACTGTCGAATTCTCTAGCAATCCGGCATTCACGTAACTATCGGACGACGGCTCTTTTACCGTGGTAGTGTAGGCGGTCCTAAGCCTCCTCATCTAGAACAGTGAAGTGCTGGTTGTTGTACTTAGCGAACGTAAGCATGTAATTATACGTAAGCATCGTACTGCGCGTGTAAGACATAGTAAGGGCTTAGTGATACTGTCTGCAGCAAATCATCGCTGTTACCAACTAACTAATACATTATTTCACTATTATTTAAATACAGCACTGGACCGCCAATACTAGACCGGCGAAATAGCCGTCGTCCGACAGTTACGTGAAAGCCGGATTGCAAGCTAATTCGACATAATAGTTTAAAAGTAACCGAATAACAACTAACACTGAATATATAGACTAATAGAACGTGAATGGATCTTGGAGTTCTAAATTCATAACAACCATTGTCAACACAGAAACCGAGCCCGGGGACGCGGAGGCCAAATATTCACAGAAAAGGAGATGCTTGATATGTTGCTAGAAAATTATGAGCGCACGATCCGTCCAAACACCACCGGCGGCACAGGTCAGCCGGTCACGTGATTTACATTTTTGTACTGCTACTAGTGCACATGCTTGTAAGCTGTTCGTCAGTGTTCGATTGCTGATCAATTTGTAACACAGGAGTTCAAGTGAAAGCCAATCTACTGATACGGAGCATCAGCAGAGTGGACGATACAAATATGGTATTCAGCAGGACCGGTTCTTGTATAACCATTGCAGACATATCTTTTCGGCCTGCAGGATTACTCCGTACAAATGACTTTCCGTGAAGAATGGAACGATGACCGACTGGCGTATGATGACGGTGGCTATCACGAGTATCTGGTGATTCCTGATCCTGATCGACTATGGAAACCGGACATTTTCTTCCAGAACGAGAAATCGGCACATTTCCATAATGTTATGGTCCCCAGTAAGGCTAGTTTCAGTTAGAATCCTGTGTAGAGCAACACGGGTCTTTTGGTGCCATTGAAATATACATATTGTGATAATGAGTCGCGCGCCTTCTTCAAGTTGTTGCTTCGGGTGCTTTTTCGAATAAAGACGTACTGTACGTAACTGTGGCTTGTATTTTGTGCACATTTTCAGATCGGCTGGTTCGCCTCTATCCTAATGGCGACGTTATGGCGAGTACACGGTCAGTTCGTTAGCTTCCAGCTTATGTTGCCCTGTCAGAATAATGTATTTGCTGTTTAGAATATCGCTGGTGTTGGGATGCCCAATGAATTTACGTCTGTTCCCCATGGATCGACAAGTCTGCGAAATCCGATTTGCTAGCTGTACGTCCGCTGTTAAACTGCCAGAAGTATTTCGTAGCCGTCAAGATCGTGCATGAACGCTACTGAAATCAGACAAATAAACTCAATAAGAACGTGTGAACAAACACAGACGAACATCACTGGGAAGACTCCAACTGCATTTTAGATGGATCCACAAGCAGGGATATTCAGCTGGCTTGGAAACAGTCACAAGATGCCGCATTTTATCCCGTCCAGCTGGCACATGACCTATCAATGCCGCGCTTTAAACTTGCCGGACGTAAAGTTGGAAACTGCACGGCCCACGCAGCCACAGGTAACACCAACGTTTCGACACCGTACTATTGTCACCTAATAAACAAATGCACTTTTATTTCAAGGATCATACAGCTGCTTGAAAGTTTCCTTGTTCCTCGAGAGGAGCGTCTCCCACTACATTGTCAAGTTCTACATGCCAACAGTAAGATAATGAAAATCGTATCAAGGAACTGATACTTGCAAGTACGTTTTCCATCCGCAGATGATGTTGGTGCTCGTTTCCTGGGTATCCTTTTGGCTAGATCCGGAAGCCCTTACCGCGCGCGTTCTGCTGGGCATCATGACTCTTCTAGCAGCGGCAGGTTTTAACGTATACATGAGCTCACAAGTATCTCCAGTGTCCTATACAACAGGTACCTACCATAAAGCTCTGCGTTACGAAATATCAAGAGTCTATTCGTTTCAGCCGTCGATGTCTGGTCCGGTTTCTGCATGACTTTCCTCTTCTTGACATTACTGGAACACGCTGCCGTCAACTTTTTCAACAAAAAGAACAGAGACAGACAGCGTCGAATGGCGGTGGCTGATCCCAACGCTCCCGCTGCGGTAAGTGTAAGGCTAAGAATCTGGAAACGATGATTACGAAACTGTCGACTTGAAAGCGTTAGACAAACGGAGAACGTGCTTGATTATGAACTACTATCACAGAAGCCGATGTTGGGCCAACGCGTCATCGTAGAACACCGCTCCGCCTCGTCGACACTGTCCGATAAGCTAGACTTCTTCTCCCGCATTATCTTCCCTGCCGCCTTCCTCCTGTTCAACATATTCTACTGGAGCATCTCTCTGTAAGCGTTCTCGCTGTATGACAAGATGTTGCTGGTTGGTTGATTCGATCGTTTATGGTTCGTGTAGCGGAAATGTTCCGAACTGGCCTTCGGAAGTTTAACTGCCCTGACAACCGCTATTCTACCGCCTCCTCCATGTCGCCTGGTCGTGGACCTAAGCGTACGGCAGATAAATAAATAATTTAATAAACTCCATATAAAATGTGCTTAGCTCGGTCATGTTCTAAAAATGTCAATTGGCTGAAAAAATCAGATTTTTGATCAGAGTTGTCAGATAGTACAAAAATTTACGTTATTTTCGGTACATCTGTGTGTAGCCGGCAGGAACGCTTTGTTCCAATGATTTATGTTTGGAAGACTTTTCAAAACATATAACACAGCCAGTTTGTCCTATGGTTAAATGATTCGCCGGGCAGGGAACTGAACTCAACAAGCGGCACGCACAGTACTCCATACAAAAGCTATGCGAAACATGGCTTTAATAGTACCTACTGGTTCTTCTAGTGCAGAATTTCATATTGTATGGTTCGGTTCGTCACCAACGTCTGATTATGTGCGTCTGACCATTGCTGAGTTAATTTCTGGGTAGACTATCCAACGACCGCTTATCCTCCAAGAGATCTTAACAGATGACTTCAAATTAACACGAATTACATAACTCACTAGCCCAGTCCAGTTGGGTAACCGCGGTTTATGCCGGGTTCTTTGCTGACTTCGCGGCTTGTTTAGTCATATGTATATGCATTACCTGCAAGACACAGTATGTTACAAAGTTTCCGTGGCTTACCACGCTAACACGATTGTCAAGCAGTTTTTCTTTTTTCTCGCTGCATTGTCAATACCAGAAATCTAGATTCCAGCCGGCAGATTACCTTGAAACACAGCTGCATATTCTGCTTACTGGCTACAGAATACAACCCCAGCTTTTGACTGATTACATCGGCTGTCTTTCATGTGGCTGCAACAAGTTCCCTTAAATGCAGATGCTCTGCAACAGGTCGCTTCCAGTACGGTAAATGTTGAGTGTAGCTTGCCGTCGTTCAGACCGGTTCCGTCCCAAGTGCGAAGGATTTTTCCAAGCGTAACGTGTGCACTTGGACCAAAGGAAAACAGGTTTGCCTTGAGAATGGTCATAAGTGTCTAGTTTCTTATTCGCTGTCACGCTAGAATAACGTGCCTCGACATTATGCAAAATTATATACGTTATTACAGCCTGACTTAAAAACTGCATTTTCTCTGCAGCTCCACGTTGGCGGTCGGCACATGATCTACTGATACACGCATTTCCTGTAACGTGATTGTGTGCTCTATTCGTTCATGTTTTATGCAGATTATAATCATGAAGACTGGAATGATTTTCACTTGTGCCGGATTACTGGTGCTTTTTGGATGCAGCTGGAGTTCTGCCCAGTATGTATTAAATAACCGAATAACATAATAAACGTTTGATACCGTAACTGCCGTTCTGAGGAGGATCTCCTGAATTATGCTTTCGTGCACATTTTATACAGAAATCAACTTTTCGAATGATATCTTCTAAATCACTGTTTGTGAAATACAACTTCACTGACTGTAGAGACAAACAGAAGGAGCATGCGCCTTTGGAGTTTTTAAACTCATAATGCCTATTGTCAATATAGAGCCCGGCCCGGTGGAGGACCCCAACAACATTTCTCAGAAAAAGAGGTCCTTGACATGTTACTGGAAGGTTATGAGCGCCAGATCCGTCCTCCGACACCCAGCGGCACCGGTAAGTCGGTCACGTGATTTATTTTACATGTCTTATAAACATTCGATTATTTTGCAAATTGTACCACAGGAGTTCGCGTGCAAGCAAACCTACTGCTACGGAGCATCAATAGAGTGGACGACATAAATATGGTACTGGATATAACGCATTTCATTTACAACCAATAGAGACATTTTTTCTTCCTGCAGGATTACGCAGTACAGATGACTTTCCGTCAAGAATGGAGTGATGACCGGCTCGCATACGATGCCAACCACACATATATGTCGATTCCTGATCCGGATAAGATATGGAAGCCGGACATCTTCTTCCAGAACGAGAAAACATCACATCTTCATAATGTGATGGTCCCCAGTAAGACCGAATTCAGTTAGAAATTCATTGTGTTGTAGTGCTTTTTAAATGCTGTTTATGCCAGTGCATGACGAACTATTGTTTTTGTATCGGATCTCGTTTTATGTGACGAATTACAGATACTGTACGTTGTTTGTGCTCATTTGCAGATCAAATGACCCGCGTCTACCCTAACGGCACCATTTTCATGAGCACCCGGTCTGTTCAGCTTCGACTTCTCTTCCACTATCACAGTAATATATAGTGTCTGTCTGTGTAGGATATCGATGGTATTGGCGTGCCCAATGGGTCTCCGCCAGTTTCCGATGGATCGACAAATCTGCGAAATCCGATTTGCTAGCTGTATGTTCACTGTACATAAAACGGCCAAGAACATTGTGTCCATGACACGCTGATGCACTGACCTTGAAATCAAATCACACCATTAGAACATAAACCGTACAACATCTGTAAGGCTGTTGCTTTATTGTAGATGGATACACAAGCGAGCACATTGACCTGGTGTGGAAACAATCACCTGACGCTAAATATTCTCCCGTCCAACTGGCGCCCGGCCTATCAATGCCGCGCTTCACGCTTGCCGGGCACAAAGTAGGAGAATGCACAGCTCAGACAGCCACAGGTAAACCTAACCTCTCGAAGCAGCTTGACCATGTGTACAGTTATAGACCCACATGTATTTCACCAGGAACCTATAACTGCTTGAAAGTTTCTCTCTTCCTCGAACGGAATGCCTCCTACTACGTTGTGCAGTACTACATTCCAACAGTAAGAAAATGCAATTATATGGTTATGTAGTCGATATTTTGCGGTCACGAATTTCATCTGCAGATGATGCTGGTGATTGTTTCCTGGATAGCCTTTTGGCTGGATCCCGAAGCCCTTACCGCGCGAATTCTTCTAGGGATGCTGACTCTTCTGGCAGTGGTTGAGATGAAAGTGTCTATTACTTCACATATGGCTCAAGTATCCTATACGACATGTACGTTTTCGCTTGAGTACAAATATTTTGCGCTAATAAACATCGGGTGCGAATTCGTTTCAGCAATCGATATCTGGAGCGGTTTCTGCTTGACCTTTATCTTTCTGACCTTACTGGTACACGCATCTATCAACTTCTTAAATAAAAAGGACAGACACCGTCAGATGCTGGCCGCCGATCCCAACGGATTCGCAGCGGTAAAATTTTCCGAAATTTCCGATCTTCTTTACGTTTTCATGCAGGATTATCGATAATGGAAATATTTATTGTTTTATTAACAGAAGCCTCTGCTGGACGAACGCGTCGTCGTGGATCGCCGCTCCGCCTCGTCTGCACTGGCCGACAAGCTGGACTTCTTTTCCCGCATTGTCTTCCCTGCCTTGTTCCTGCTGTTCAACATACTGTACTGGAGCATTGCTTAGTAAGCATTCGATGTATGCGAAGATATTGCAAATTTAGCTAGTTCCCTTCTGTTTCGTGTAGCGGAAGTATTCCTGACTGGCCAGTTTAACCGGCTCCGAAATGTCCGTATCACCCCTCATCCTGGATTCTGCATTTTAGCTGATTTGAACATACAGCTGTTTGAACAACGTTACAGAAAGATTCTGCACATTTGTGTTCGCATCCGTGTTATTGTCATAATCAAACGAATCATAACCTTTGACACAAAGCCGTTCATTAGTGATGAGAGAATAAATACATGGTTTATCTCCATCTGCGTTTACTGTTTACTGCGTAGAAAGTAAGCCATGCAATTGTTTACTTACTATGTGCCATCGTGAGGCGGAAGTACAGATGTTACTGCCTTAGTCTGCCTATACAGTAATTCGATACTCTTTTTCTTTATTCGGCACATAGTGGTCCCCTTAAACACAAGGAACAGAGAAAAACAACGTAATATAGCGTCCGTCGATCTCTGCGGTAAGGAAGTTCGAAGGTTTCAATTTATGTTTAGGAATTTATCGACCATATTGTTTGAATTTCGTTATCCGAATGTCATCACGCAGAATTATCGATAATCGTGTGTTTCATTAACAGAAGGCGTTGTTGGGGAGATGCCTCGTAGTCCGCAGACGGTCAGCGCTCTGCATCGTGGATAAGTTGCATATCTTCTTCCGCATTGCGTACCGTGTCATGCTTTTCCTTTTCAACATGTTGTACTAGAGCATTTCTATGACAATGTAAGCGCGTTATTCTTATAGCAAGGGTTTTACAAGTTGTTCAATTTCCTTATGTCAGATACAGCCGCACCGGAAGTTGCTGTTACGCAGCCAATGTTGTTTTACTAGCGCAAAATTTCCGAGATCCTTCCTCATCCGCGGTCGCGTTGGTTTGGTGTTGTATGGCAACGTAACAGAAACATTAACCACGGGATGTTTACATTGGCGCGGTAAAAGATTTTACTGGAAGTCTCCTCTTATTGTACGCAGTGCTGTTAAACTGACCGTCTTCAGGGCTTAGGAAGGTCTTCACATTCAGCTCGCTAAGCCAGCTTTTCTCCCTTTCGAAATGCAGGCGGCATAAACTCAAACCGCGCACGTGCGCCTGCTGTATTTTTCAGCGTATGTAGACCCATCCGATTTGTTAACAAGTGCGAGTATCGTCTGCATGCTGCCTTTCTGTACTGTTATTTGTATAAGGTATTTCAAATTCAGAGTAACAAGAGGTGCCTTGCACGCCTCCCACATTCGTTTAACACATATACAAAAGACACATACGTACGGTATATGTAGAGGCTCGTATCACCACTACGTAGAGCCTACTGTAATCTCCGTCTACTGTTATGAAAATCGGGCATTAGCCAATCAAACAGTCAAATCTGCGACTTTTTTTACCTGTCCTGAGAAGAAGGTGCGTGCCTTTAGCCCCGACCAATCAGAAGAGAGCTCCGCCCTCTCCCTTTAGAATCAGCCAATCAGAGAAGAGCCCGCCTTTTCTGGCTCCGCCTCCTCTTTAGTTTCTCCCCTTTCTTTGATTAATTTGCGTGTCCGAGCACGCCTAATACGGCTTCTGAGAGTTGTGCTGCCTATATACTCCACATAACGCTTCTGCCAATACGTTTCTGCCTAGTGACGATTACCTGTGTCTTGGCCAGTGCGTGAGAGAGAAGTTCTCCCTAGCCAGTGTCTTGGCTCAGTCTCGGCCAGTGTGTTTGCTCCCTGCAAGTGTCTTGGCTCAGCTTCGCCTGGTATGAGCAAGAGTAGTTAAGTTCTCCCTAGCCAGTGTCTTGGCTCAGTCTCGGCTGGTATGAGCAGGAGTAGTTATCGCTGGCTCAGAGAGCTGCTATCTGCGTGTATATACGGCTGCCTATATACCAGATATACGGCTCCTGCCAATACGTTTCTGCCTAGTATTACACTCACAACGGTTGCCATACCAAGCTGACATCACTCTAAGCGCTTTGCAGCTACCGGCTTTCAATGCTCATCGGTGCAGTGTATCCCGGACTCAGACAGCAGGTCGTCTTTGCCTGCAAACGTGTTTAAACATGTCTCAACTCGTGCTTGCACTATAAGTCGTTTACGTACGTGCAACTACTTAAACATGCCTGTATATAGTCAAAAAAGCATACACTTATATTTGTAAAAATAGTCTATACATGCATACACACTTCATAATGACAGCGATGTACATACTCTCTTTATAATAACACCATGTACATATACGTAGTCAAAGACTATACATACAAACTTTCATATTTATTTCACAGTAATGACCGTCTACACACACTTTCACATACGTGCGCATAGTTGAAGACTGTACGTATATACACACGAACGTATTTTAAAATTAGGATCATCTGCTTCCATTTTCACATACATATTTTATAATAATAGTCTACAATACACTTATATGCATAGTCACAGCGATAGACTGTGCATGCATACTCAGAAAGCATCTGTGTTAAAGTATCCTCCGTATGCATGGTTAGAGGCATACTTCGTAGTAATACGCACGCACCTACATAATTACGAGCAAACCCATCACTATTACCTTGTACATACGTAAAAATAACTAAAACGTTGAAACAGATAAGATCATACCCGTCTTTATTACCTTTGTACATACGTAAACACCCGAGAAACTGCAATAGATTAGTGCTTTTCTACAAAGATCTGGATTAAAATAACATGTATGTGGTTCCTCTGATCAGAGATTCGGAGTTTCCTTATTGCAAGTGTTTTAAGTTCAGGATACCGAAATTCTGCATACGTGAGTAGAATGTGTAGCATTTTGTATGTACGCAATTACACGATTGACGAAAAGCTTTGACGTAACAGGCGCAGAACTTTGCATTTCAATATGCGCAACATTTAGAAGTCGTTAGCCATGTTGCACATAATGCAATAGACTTGACTGTAGTATTGTATCAAGTGACAACAGCTATGCCGTACTATACACCTACACGTTGCGTAAGTGCTCGTATTCGTTGCGCAAGTTGACCCCGAGATAGGCTATTTAGATTTGCTGGTGACTGGTTATGCACATTCACTCGTAATTGGCCGTGCAAATTTACTCGTGATTGGCTGTTTAGATTTGCCTGTGACTGGTTGTGCACATTCACTCGTGATTGGCCGTGCAAATTCACTCGTCATTGGTTGTGCAAATTTACGCGCTTTCGGCTGTGCAAATTCTTTCGTGATTAGCTGTGCAGATTTGTTTGTGATTGGTTGTGCAAATTAACTCGTGTCGGCGCAACAACACTAATTTACACTACATTGTCATCGGCCAAGAGATAGTTTGGGCACTTTTGTCAGTGCACCAGCATTAGTTTACACAACTTTATCAATCGCCAAGCGCTAGTCTGACACTCTGTCATTGAAAAGCAGTAGTTTATACTATATCATTACTGCTTCATCGGAACTTTATACATCAGGACGTTGCAACAGCACCAGTTTACACTACATAGTCATCTGTCAAGCGGTACTTTTCACACTGTGTCGCTGCAACAACATCAGTTTACGCTACTTTGTCATTTGACAAGCGGTACTTTACGCATCGTCTCGTTGCAACACTGCTAGTTTACACTACATGGTCATTGGTGCAGCGATGCTTTACACACTTTGCCCTCACAACAGCGTTAGTTTACACTACTTAGTCGTTGCAA
>JAQGAU010003061.1:0-13979 GCA_034698045.1 Paramacrobiotus richtersi
CTGACGGAATGACCCACAGACATCGAAATCCATTTGAGTTGAATATAGAGGACCTTCGCTCCGCTTCGGTCGATAAAAGAATAAAGTTGCTCAATTTGTCGACAATAAATCCAGTTGTCGACAGGTATGAAGCTTGTGGAAAAAGTTCATACCATCAGATCTTGTGAACAAAAGCAGATACACATTAAGAGGAGCCAAATCTGATTGCGCGTTCCAGGCACGTGTGGTCAAACGACCAGACGCTTGATCGATCGTGATCGCTTCGTCCGTCCGAAAGGGCATCTTTTTCCACTGTCGCTTTTTTATGCAAACTGATATAGTGCTGACGTCACAGTAAACATCTATTAATCATCATTTTCAGGTGCGCGACTGCCGTGGTTTCATAGGTAGTCTTATAACAATAAGAAGAATTCATTTAAAGAGGATGGTACTGACGCAGCTGTTCGACTTTAATCACTTCGTGATTGCTCCTAAGACGATTTGTCCCTAACACGCTTTAACCGGAGGCTGTCTCGTTAGAGTGGAGTAAAGCACGATAGGGCATGCCTAGCAAATTTTGCAGATTCCTTTTTGGCGAAACCGGGTTTATGTGGCGTACATTTTTGCTTAGCACGGACATTTTGCCGGCACCACTACCAAGCGCTTGGTGATCTGCTAAAACCATGTCCATATAAAAGGCTTCCGAACGGTTAGTACAACCACAGATCACCAATACTAGTTGCTTGACTTTCTCACTCTCTCGTTTTCCCCCTTTGATCTAACACTATGACACGTTTTTGTTTGGCAGCTCTGGTTCTCGCTTGGCTGTTTGCTGTTCTTCAGGCGGCTTATCTGAAAGCAGGGGAAGCTACTCATTACACACCGGGATTGGGAGCGTGCGGCACGACACACAGTCCGAACGACATGGTGGTGGCGCTGAGCCACGAGGACTACACCACGTGGCACAATCCGAACAACGCGCTCTACTGCGGCAAGTGCATCAGCGTCAAGACCACCGGGAGCGGCAAGCGGGTAAAGGTCCAGATTGTCGACCAGTGTCTCGAATGCCCCAGTGGATCTCTCGATCTGTCCACGGCTGCTTTTGAGAAACTGGCTTCGCTGGAGAAAGGCCGTATTCCCATCACCTGGAGCACTATCAAATGCTGATCGGATTATTTCGATATCAAGATAACGGATATCAGGAAAACGAGTTCTGCATTACCCTGGTGCTGTTCTGCATAGTACATACTCCCGGCCATACACCACTAGCAACGCTAGAAACTCAGCAATGTAAACGATTTCGATGTAAACGATGTAAACGAAAAATTCATAACAAATCGCCATTTCAACTTGCCATAAAACAAAAAAATTGCTCATTGAGTATTGGGATATTTATAACAACATGTCAGGCCTGTTCCCCTATGCTTGGGAATATCTTCGTTGGGTTAGATCTGCTTGTTAGAAGCTCTTGTGTACTTTGTTTTCATCTGTTATTGTCTCATCCAGTGGAGTTAATGTGCCGTGTTACGCTTGAAGCATTAATAAAGGAACCTTCTGGAAATATTTGGTCAATTTATATACCTTTCAGCACCATAGAAATTCCAACGGCAAAACACAATACAAGTGGAGAACATAGCTTCTACAGGTATTAGTAAACTCTCGAAAACAAAACAGCAGTGATAAAAGAAAAAAGCGCGAAAACTTATCACCTCATTGTCAGTGTACACGGAACTTATAAAAAGGCGCGGCTAAAATTAGCCTGCATGAGTTCACATATGCTAGTGTGACCTAGACTGCCGTGTATCGTATCAAGTGAAACGTGGAATTATCGCTATATGTAAGTGTGGCATATACATATCTATACCATAAACACCTATTACGAAACTCGGTATGTAACTACATATACCCGATTTCGGACAAGCAAAAGAAAAGTCGAAAATGCGATTGCTTGAAATAATTATCGGGCAGCTTCTCTGTCACTTTCCCACTTATGAGAAGAAAGGTTTCGTAAATTTGTAGCATGCACCTTGCCCTCTCGTTAACACCGGTAATGATTAGCACAGCCTTATCGAAACAAAGAATTTTAGTTTTTCCAGGGCTGCTTTATCAAAAGTTGTATACGTTAAGAATGTTTTCTTCAGCTGCATCGTCTGAAGACTACAAAGGAAAAGGGTCTAGACTCTTGAGAATAAGCAGAGGGCACCGAGTCTTTTTACAAGGATACAGACCACACAACTGCATGTCCAGCGAAACGCCTGCTTCAAAGATACTTCTGGAAAGGACGCACTACACGAACTACAAAGTGTAGGATAAGAACGGACAGTCTTTTTCAGAAAACGCGGATCTCACTTGTTGTGGTTCGTGAACGCAAAGATGTGCATCGTTCGACAAATTACAGTGTGGCCTCTATAGTGCAGACCAGAAGTTCCGACTTACCTTAACTTTCCAATGCGTGGCAATTCAGTCTACATGGACACTACCAGTATAGCTTCGATTACTAACAATGCAGTGCACGATATTTCAAACGGAAAATTTTGGCTCTTTTTCTATAATTACACCTAATTATGTAAGTAATTAAAAAGATTAGCCTGGGTGATGACGAGTCCGATGAGCCGCGGGACAAACTCCCAAAGATGGGAAGTTGTAATGTCGCCAGTGCTACCGCCCTTGTAGGTGAACAGTAATAGCACTTTCTGTATTGACTATGGCATGTAGAACAATTTATGTCAACGCAGGCTGTTGCGCAGCAAATTCCATTACCGCCTTACTTAACCATAGGCGAATGCCCATCTTTGGGATTTCCTCCCGCGGCTCCTCGGACTCGTCATCACATAAACTAATCTTTTCAGTTACTACATAATATGTCTCAATTATGGAAAAAGAGCCAAAATTTTCCGAGTTTAAAATGTCGTGCGCCTTGTAAGTCAACAAAAATGTTACACTATGCATGCATGCTCGAGAGTGCTTGGAAAGGCCGGTTTCGATCCAGACGGTTGAACATAATGCGCAATTTGCAACGGTTACCTACAAGGGTTCAGTTTCTGCTAAAATCTATGTCCCATTTATTTTTAAATCCTGTATCCAGTTATAAATACCCCGTATATGTCTTATGTCATGCATTTCAATTTGGCAGCTCAAAACACCATATGTATACAACTACATGTATAACTGTAATATATACAACTGCAGCAAGATAAGTAGCTGCCTAAGCAAAATTAAACACACGTACCGATGGCGAATTTGCAACCGGCAGACACAAGAGTGGAACCATGCGTAAGAATATTCTAGGTCAAAGGCAATTATCACCCAATAATGCATTATGTAATAATGCAATAATAACTACAGGCAATCATAAAGGTGAAGCAAATAACAACTACAGGCTATCTGACACATATAATGTCAAGCGTGCAGCAGTAACTACCGACTATGCCTGTACTTCCTATTGTTGTGTGGAATTTGATTGGCATATTTCACAGTAGCTTATATAATCTTGACAGTATTATCACCCGAGTGTTTCAACAGTATTAGGATCATGTGCATACGTTGTTTTAGAACTATGACCTTTGGCTCTGCAGCAAATATTAATTTGTTCAGACTTTCTGTTTATCTGGCGCAGAGATGACAATAAGGACCAGGCCTTGAGAATGAATAATTTCTGCGCCAGCAAGTGTTTTCAGCAGCCTCTACAGATATGTTTAAGGTGATGTGTTTTTCAGATCTTGGTCGTCTTTTCAATTTAAGGTACTGTATGTTCTGCCACTTTTCTGATTTTTCAAAAAAGAAATGTTAGAACGGGTAAGTTTGTGTGATTTTTGGGCTAAACCTATTTTCTTCCTGTATCTGTACAGTACGGTACGATTACTGAATGTGTTGTGAGCTTATGATTTTTGCAGAGCACGGGCGATTGTACATTCCACATATAAAGATTTAAAGCACTTTGCATATGCATAACATCGTGCCCTTTTATTATCGCGGGCATATAAGTGATTTTGCTCACATATAATATTTCAATATAGATATAACAATTTTACATGAATATGCAATACTTAATGATTAATCAGAGTAATCCGAACTTTTTGCCAGAACAAGTTAAACACCGAGGCAAAACACCAAGTGAACGTCAGCAAGTAAACATCTACTGTTAAAATGGGGACGGGAAAGGGTATTGTACGGGCCTAATTAGAAGCATCTTGCTGCGCGGTGTCACGTCGCCGTCGTCCACAGGCTCGTCGCAGTCTGAAGCTCATGTTGCACGTCATACTTTCAAATAATGCCTGAAAAATACGAAATTGATTAAGCCAGGAACTCTTATCATAATCCTCGAATTCCGTACATAATCTGTGTCACTATGAACTCTCGGTAAAATTCTGACCATAGATACACAAACATGTATGTTCTAACAGATCGACATATTCTGTACTGACCGTACATAAAGCATTACACATTACGGCGTAAAATAGTACAGGTACAGTTATGTAGTTCATTTAAGCAGCAGTAGAACAAACAACAAATTGAAGCTTTTAAGACCAGTTATGCTTACATTTCCGTCGTTTCGATTCCGCTCCACCGGGATGTTGCTTTTTTGCACGAGGTCACGCCACACACCTCCGCTAGTACCCGCTATTCAGAAGCAACAAATGTTTTTTTGGATCGTCAAATCCTCGCGTTATACAACAATGATTCCATGTATGAAAACACAGAAAACCGTAGAAAAAGAGCTTGCTTTAACAGTTAACTTACGTTGTGTTTCAATGGTCTGGGTGCTGTTTTGCTTGTCCAGAGCCTTGTTGTCGGTTTTCTCCTGAATCTTGCTGTTACCGGCTAATGAATTTCCGGTAACGTTCACTATCAAAGTGCAATATATTCGTTCAAATGGGTTTTCATTATTAAAACTGACATTATTGAGAATCGGACAGTTTGTTATTAATGAGCAGCAGAAAGTTACAAACATGCTGATGCAAGAGAACAGTTCAATGAACGAAGGACATCAGATATATAAACGACAAAACTGAAGAGCATAGTTAGAGAATTACAGACGTGAACAACAGCTCTCTTATGCACTAAACGCATGCCGCTTACGTTTAGTTGCCGATTTGTCGTCACTGGATTTGGCTCGCACGTGTCCGTCGAACTATGGCAGCGAAAAAAACTTGTCGAATGCGTGGAAGTAAGTTCCAACTGTTCGTGCATCGTCCAATGTACTGTGGTTTTATTACTAAAGCGAGGACCTTTGACACTTACGGGTACTGCGCATACAGCGACGACGCCCAGGATTAAAACGGCTAGTGTGGGATACATTACGGGTTTTGCGAAATTTGTCCGCCTACTAGTCACTGCTCACAGGCCACGGCTTCCTGTCGCGGTGATCGTGCCAGTTTACCTGCCAACCTCTCATATGGTTTGCGAAAGTCCGGTCACGACGCATGAACTGGTCAGGCCGAAAGAACAGAACAGACAGAACTTCGATTTGAAAGGTAGTAAACAGGACCATGATCTGAAAGGGAACAGAGGGGAATATATGTCCTATGTAAAAGTTCCGTAGACATTCAGGTGCACTGCCTTTGGCAAGCGACGGTTTAAACTTGAACACCTTTTTGAGGATTCCGAGCCGACAGTTTTGTAGAGAATTGAATTCTCTACACAGTGATATGAAATCTTGCAACACTTGACGAACAGTCTCATTGCTGGTGCCAGTTTAATCAGCGTGGTCACACCGTTTTGAAACCGGCCAAAGGAAAACGTGTTTTGATCGGCCGGCCGAAGCATCAGATGTCATGCCACGCGGACTGGTCACCCACCGTAATGAGCTTTTAATTGCTTTTTTACGACATGCGGCCATGACTAGTGAGCAGTGACTAGTGAAAACTCCTAATCGCAAACCCGGTATTGTATCTAGAAGAATTTTCGATACCGCTGGTGTGCAGTTTTTATATTGTGCTGAAAAGTGATACTGAGTGTTTAATTTAAAGCTGATTGGCCTTTTTATACAAAATGCAGCCACTTCGAAACTTCGCCTTGTTAGAGCCTCCCGGTACGTGTGTCGACGACTTCCCTTACGGCGAATTGTTGCGTAACCCACGTACAGCCAGGCAAAACTGGGTGTGCTGACAGGATTATACTTTGATGCGTCCTGGCACAGCTAAAAGGTCTAGATGTCGATGTGCTATCCTGTCTCATGGTAGATACCAGAATTCTTCCCTGAATTGTAGACACTAGTTATGTGCATCAGCAAATATAAGCAAACAAGGAGGTCGTCAAAATTGATTTCTCGATTCTTTACGTCCAGGACTCACTTCTCAATTCAAAGTTAAATTGTACATACGAAATGTTTCGCCACGTATACAGGATCAGAACAGGGAATCATCGTGCAACAGAAAGAAGACAACCAGAACATACGTAGAACACGGAATCAACCATTCAAATAGACACTCGTCATGTCGCACACAGGTCATAATTATGTACTTGCGTACAAACAAGAAATACGGTACATACAAACTGGAAGTAAGGTGATACGAGGCTAATGCGACAGTTTAAAGCTGGCTAGGTTTTTCTAAAAAAATGCAACCACTTCGAAACTTTGTATTCTTCGAACCTCCCGGAGCGTGGGCCGGCGAACCGCCTTACGCGACATAATTACGACACATAGTGGATTACGATGCATAATGGACTGCGTAGAGATACTCCAGCAGCACGTCGTCGAGTATAGAACTTATCATGTCAACTTCCTTGAGTGGCTTAGGTAATCCGATAAATCTTCCAGCGCATTTTACGGAACTGTGAGACTGCTGCTATATCCACTGTGGGATCGTCCGGCAGAGTCTGCTGCTATTAACGGACTGCTATTAGCAGCAGACTCTGTGGGACAATCTCACAGGAGTCACAGCTACCTGATAGGCCGACAGTCAACATCATGATCCCACATTGGATATAACTAGAACGGAACTTCTAAACTGGGCAAAGGAACGAACAGGGTGTACTGGCAGACTAAGAGAACCCTAGAACTTTCGTCATAAGTGTGACATAATATGTACCATATATAGACATCCATTACGAACCTCAGTAAGCCAGATTCCAGAGAAGGAAGAGAAACTGGAAAGAGCTTTTTTCTGAATACTGTAACGTCCGGGTAGCCTATCTGCCATTTTCCCGTTCGAAACAAGAAAGATGTCGTGAACTCGTACCATGCCCCGTGCATCCACGTTAAAAACGTTAATGATTCTAATTAGAAATAGCTCAAGAAACAAGGAGATCATAACACACATGCTTAAATATTAGAAAGAATAGACTACTAAAGAACGTGAATAAAGAACTGTACAGAAAAAAATCCTTCATAACTGAGGCAGCGCGAAAGTGGAAAAGTGCCTGATCAAATAAAACCCTTTATGAGCCAAGAAGCTAATCAAAATCTTTAATTCTGCAGACTGTACACTTGCGGTACAGAAACGTAATTGTGCATATGGAATCTGGGAGTTATTACAGAATCTGATCAGAGTGTGAAACATTCTAATTTACGCATCTGAAAGTATTACGTGCTGGAACTACTGTATCAAGAAAAGACATGCTTACGTTCCGGTTCCGGTTAAAAGGCAGGTTATCTTCATCGGATGACGCACACATCGCCTGTAACATCCGCTGTTCAGAAAGGACAAATTTAATTGGATCATCTGTAGTCGCTTTAGAAAGCAGACAATTTAAGCAGCAATATCATATGTATAAGCTCAAAGGACCATAGATAATATAGTAATATCCGAACCTGTGAAAGTACTTTCTTCAGGCGCAGTAGTAATGTCGACTCTTCAACACTCAAATGTGACCGTGCTGGTGGCTTGTCTGTCACTATAATCTCAACTGTTTCGTTGTCGATTTTCGTCTGAATGTCTTGGGCGGCATTATTGGTTGAATTTCCATAAAGGACCATTACCAAAAACTAAAAAGTAACATCCTCCCGCCACAGCACACAACAAAGGCTTTTTTTGTCAAAAACGATCAAAGGAAGTAACGAAAATTAACGAAGGAAGAACAGGTCATGAAAAGGACAGCGATTTCTCCTTATTATTGTGACATTCAGGCACATATTATCACTTACGTTCTAAAACGTGTATTTTTGATTTGTCGTCGTTCGATTCAGCTGGCAATGGTTTGTCCATCTACGGTAGCGGAAGAAATTATTAAACGCCAATAAGGCTGTCCGACAGTTCATGCATTGGTCAATTTATTTTAGGTCAAATGAACTGTGGCACAGTCGCAGTTTTACCATTTACTAGCCGATCGAGGAAGTCTGACACTTACGGGTACTGCGGATACAGCGAAAACGCCCAGGATCAAAACGGCAGGTATGCAACTCATTGTGTCTTGAGCTTACTTCAGGTATGAAAAATGTTCGTTTGATGGCAATGCATGTTCAGAGCCGGTTGGCCATTTTTATGTTTACTGCAACCACTTTGAAACTTCGCTTTCTCATTACCTTCCTGAGCGTGTGCCGGCGAATTCCCTTACATAGCATAATACGAATACGTCCAGGAATTGCAATCAGAAAATTTTTAAAATAGTTTCGCATAATACATAAGCAATGTGTTCGTCGTATCGAGGCTGAAGTGGAGTTGCCTTATTCCCTTCCACCACATGGCAAACGGTATTTCAGCTGCTACTTCACTTCTTCGGTGGAATGACTACTGGGTTTTGAATTCCTAGTGTATGTGGCACTCTTACATAACTCCTAATAATGCCTTGTAAAAGGATGATTTCTGCGCTTCGAGATTAAACTACAAATGAATTATTGCCACAACCGCGAATATACTAAATAACAAACCACAGAACTAAAATACAGATGTTGCCATAGCTAATGGCAGTTCGATTAAAAAGCTACTACGACTGTCAATGCGAAGGCTTCAAAATTACCAGTACTGTCACGACGCATGCACACACAGTGAGAAATAAATTGCTGATATTATTACGAAGAAGTAACTACACGATTCGTTATATTTTAACTAGTTAGAGAATGCAATTGTGATGCAGCATGAAAGTAGAGTGTAGAAACGATAGCAAACGCACGCCGACTTTGCGCATTATCCACGGCAACATTTCAACTATGTTCGTGACGTCCGAAAGGGCTTATTTCCAGATTCTCTTCTCACTGCTAGAACCTGCACTGAAAACTACGATTTTTAAAATAACGTATTCGAAAGGGAAAAGTTTTCTGGTCGGTTGCATAACCACATCTTTCCGGCCTAACATCCCTCAGTTCCTGTATCTCTAGTAATGTTCACAGTACTTCGTCCGGTTTTTCATGTCGTTTACGACCCAATACCGCTTCTTACTGTAGCCATCCGACAATTGCAGGGCAACAGGCTTAACGCTATACATGTTACCATTAACATCACAAGTCACATTCAGGTTAAAACCATAATTATATTTTATGAACGCCTTAGTAGGTGCGGCGACAGATTTAGCGAAAACAAACGACTGCATGACTGCATCAGTCGCTTTACATTCCTTAACACAGTTTCGGACTTGCGATCCCTTTTTTGTTACAAACTTGCTGCTAGAGTCATAATAGTGGATGGTAAATTGTGGTTAACGATTTCCTTCGCTAAACTGTTTCTCTCATTATTTTTGATCTATTAGTTACAAGTGCCGACAGTGGTAATTTTAAGCTCTTTATTCACTTCGTGATTCCTGTCACACCGATTTCTCCTTCGAATTCGGTTCTTCCGAGAATACGGTTAAACGAAAAACAGCATTGCAAGAGTGCAGTTCGAGTGGAGTAAGACGTGGTGCTACCGCGGCAAATTTCTACACGTTCTTTCCTGGTGAAACCGACTTTCCGTGCTGACATTTATGCTTGGCACAGGAGTTTTACCGGCACCACCAAACAAAGCGTCTGTGACAAGCGAATCAGCGATAGTGATTTCCTAAACCCCGAGTCCATATAAAAGGCTTCCGAGCGGTCAGTACAACCACAAATCACCAATACAGAAGTTTCTTGCCTATCTCTGTCTCGCATTTGGTCCCTTTTCTCTAACACAATGGCACTTTTTAGTTTCGCTGCTTTGATTCTTGCTTCCCTGTTTGCTGTTTTTCAGCCGTCCTTTGCGCATAAAGGCGAAGCCACCCATTACACACCGGGACCAGGAGCGTGCGGTAAGACGCACGGTCCGAACGACATGGTAGTGGCACTTAGCTACGCGGATTACGGCACGTGGCCCAATCCCAACAACGCGCCCGTCTGCGGTAAGTGCATCAACGTCAAGGCCATCGGAAGCGGCAAGCGGGTAAAGGTCAAGATTGTCGACGCATGTACCAAATGCCCGAGTGGATCTCTCGATCTATCCACGGCAGCTTTCAAGAAACTAGCTCCTCTGGGAAAGGGCCGCATTCCTATCACCTGGAGCACTGTCAAATGCTGATCAGATATCATGCTATGCAAGAAGATGAGATGTGCAACAACATGGCTTCTGCACCCTTCCGCTACACTACTGCAACGATGCTTTGCCTTACCTGCTTTAAAACGCTTAAAAGTTTTCAGTTTTTACTGTCGTATTTTAAAAGCTTTTGTGTACTTTCTTTTCGTCTTTAATTGTATTAAGCAATGCAATGCAAAATGACCTCCGCTATAAGAATGCAGCCCGTCACTTCGCAGCAAACGGCAGTGGTTTTTATTATCAAACAAACGCAAGAATTAACAACAGCTAATCAAGAAATAACAAATTATGAAATGATTGCAGTTTCTCTTGGTTATATTCACATATCCGTAACAGTTCATATGCATGTCACTTACGTTGTGTTGCCGATTTGCTAAAGTCCGGTCCACCCCGTAATGGTTTGTCCAACTATGGTAGCGGAAAACCAATATTAAATGCAAATTAAGCTGTTCGAGCATGGGAACGCGGCCCGACAATTCGCGCATTGTTCTAATGAACTATGGCAGTTTCTACCATTTACTACAGCGAGGACGCTGAACACTTACGGGTACTGCGCATACAGCGACGACGCCCAGGATCAAAACGGCAACTATGGGACTCATTGTAATTGGAGTTTTAGAGTGCGTTGTGTGACTGAAAAATAGTACTGCATGTTTATAGCCGGTCGGCCATTTTTCACCAAACTGCGACCACTTCGAAACTTCGCTTTCTCAGAGTCTTCCAGAACGTGTTTCGACGAATTTTCTTACGTGGCATAATTCACAAACACGTAGTACAATATATTCGCAGTTATGGCAATGATTCATTTAAAATAGCTCGGATTCAGCTGTTCGTACAATACTTTAACATCAAAGCGCCGAAATCATCATTTTAATACAACGCATTATTACGACCTCCGTGTTGGTGCCACGTACAACAGAAGTCTAAAGCTCAGTAGTTATTCCAGCGAGAAAGTGAAGTAGCAGCTGAAGTACCGTTTGCCATGTGGTGGAAGAGAATAAAGCAACCCAACCTCAGTCACGGTGCGACGAACACATTGCCTATGCATGTTCGAAAACAATTATCTAATTTCCGAGTGCAGTTCCTGGTAACACAGAATACAGAATTTTTTTTCAGACGTTGCCGAAGCAAACAGCAGTCATAGCTGCAACTGTCACAGCAAAAGCAAAACAAATTCCACAACGTTGACAGCAGATGAACACACAGTTAGAAATGAGCTTGCTTATATTATTTTTAGGAATAAATTCATAAGTTACGAAGAAGTAAGCCCATATACGATTCGTTTTGCTCTAACTTGTCTCCGAACGCAGTCGTGCTGCATGAAAGTACAGACGTAGGGTGTAACGTTAGAAGTAGGCTCGTGACAGTGTTATGGAATCCAAAGCGACTGGTGAAATGGACAGAGGTAATTTCGTTCGCTACATATTCCTTAATCACTTCATAATTCTCGTATGACGATTTCTCTTTTGGCCTTTCTGGAAAAACGGTTTGGCGGAAAACAGTACTATAGGTAATGTGTAAGAGTCGAGTCAGACGTAGTGCAACCGCGGCAAATTCTGCACGTTCGTTCTGGACGAAACTGAGTTTGTTTGATGACATTTATGCTTGGCGCAGAAGTTTTGCCGGCACCAGTACGAAGCGTTTGTGACAATGATTTGTGATGCGTTTGTGATTTGCGGTTTGTGATGCAATGCGTTTGTGACAGTGGGAATGATTTGCTAAAAGCCATACGTGTTCATAGAAAAAGGTGGTCTTTTGAAAAAAGGCTCCACACGGTCAGTACAGTGCAGCCACAACTCACCGATACAAGCTTCTAGACTTCCTCTGTCGCTCAGGAGTCTCAGCTTATCCTTGTCTTCAACGCTATGACACTTTTCCATTTGGCTGCTTTGGTTCTTGCTTGCCTTTTTGCTGTTTCTCAGCCATCCTTTGCGAATGAGAGCGAAGCCACCCATTACCGGAAATGGGAGCGTGCGGTAGGTTCACGGTCCGAACGACATGGTGGCGGCGCTGAGCCACGAGGACTACGGCACGTGGCCCAATCCCAACAACGCGCCCGTCTGCGGCACGTGCATAAACGTCAAGGCCACCGGCAGCGGCAAGCAGGTAAAAGTCAAGATTGTCGACGAGTGTCCCGGTGATCGAAAGCAGCGCAAACACGGCTGGATATGCCGAATATACAAAGAGAAATTGATGACCTATAGCATACATACTTTTCAAGTGACCAGGCCACGGAACAAGAAATAAACGAAAGAGCAGAACGGCACGCCTGCATGTCATTATCAACAGTTATCGGTCAGTACGTTTGATAATCTTCAAGATGTAGATCGGTGGTTTGGCTCGTTCGTGATATGTGATTTTTCGTATCTAGATATTCTGATAGAGGTAAACATGTGAAGAGATACCGCTAGAATCAGTAAGTATGCGTGGTGGTTTTCGGCAAGTAAAACGGGCAGGTCTAAAACCTGGCCCCGGCCTTGGCCGGTGGCCTAGGCCCTTGGCCCAGGCCAGAGAAAATGTGGGCAGGCCGCCGGCTGAAACCTGGCTCCGGCCCCCGTAAAATCTGGCCTTGCAAGAACAGCACTGCTTGCAATAGCAACGATGGTGTGAACTCTTTCCACTTTAGCTGAATGTACGGTATATAGAAGTAACTGTGCTCCGTCTCGCAGGGAAACCCTGACTATTCTTTATATCATACAAGTAACGAGTTCTTGTTAAGCAAGCTAGGCTTGGATTCTGTGATGTCAACTGAGGTCTTAATAATTAGCGTTATAAAAGTTTCCTGAAAACTGTTGATCGAATTATTATCTCTTACAAACTCCCACGACGGATAAATGAGCATGCGGCTACGCGCGTCTTACCACGGGCATCGAACATTAAGTGTTGGAGGAGCCTGTTTTCCTTCATGACGCCAGTAATCGTCCTCGTGGTCTTCCCTACGTTGCCACATAGCAAGCCACAAATAACGCTAACTAGGTATGCTGCTGAACAGGCACGTCCCATCTTTGGCACCTACAGGCACATAGAAACCATTCGTGAAGTTTTTCTATGAGCAAAAAGCCAACGATCGGCTCCTCGTGACAGTCCAGACGAAACGAGTTTATGTCAAGGTTTGCCCATCCTCAACAATGTTTTACAATCCAGTATTAAACTAACGGCAAAAGCCCCAGACATAAATTATCATCAGTGTGGGATGGTCAGGACTGCCGCACTGATGCCGCTGCCATGATGCTGCTCGAGTCCTTATGATCCTCTTTTATAGCATCAAAGTCCTTAAATCTGCACCCATGGATCGGCTTGAAAACAGAAAGTGTGCATGGCAAAAACTTGATGATACACCAGTAAATTGTACATTAGTGATCTCTTATCTACCATATAATCACACATAAGTACAGTTGCTTGTGGATACCATAGCTCGAATGTCTGCTGCCCTGCGCTCTGCTGCTGCTGAACGGGTACAGCGTTGCATAAATGCATCGTAAAAAACGTGCCTATTCTCATAAGTCCCCTTCAAAATACGATATACGCTCCGAGATTACCGGAATACCGAAAAACGTACATTGCGATTGACTCACCGCT
>JAQGAU010003062.1:0-13977 GCA_034698045.1 Paramacrobiotus richtersi
GCAGACGATCGAGTTGACTGTATCCAACACTTTTGCACAGGTTGCATTAGGAAACCAGCCTATGTCTGTCCCAATGAATCCAGTGCTGCCTAAATTCAGCGCGAGAACTCAGCATATCTTTTGTGCATGAAAACGTGCTCTACAAAACGATTTAAGGGTTTCGTGATCGAAGCTTGTGTAACCGCACTGTGCCAATTGAACCCAAGACGAGTCGTCGTTGGGGTCTGGCTTACCCAAACGGCTAACTCACGAACCGGTGGTCAAGAGAGTTCGCATATTAGAGAAACAAGAAAGAGCGGAATTTCTTATGGTCAAACACGGGATTCTGGTGCTTACACTGCTAAAACGTAATTTTTTGCAAATTTTCAAAGTATTAATTGGGTCGTGAGAACCCCGTCCGTATAACCAGGGTTAAACAAACGGCAGGGATTTTCCCTGAAAAGAGTCTACTGTTAATTTGTTTCGAAGCATTTCTTCAAGACAGCATCAAAATTATACTGTCAGTTAGTACTCGTACATTTATTGAATATAGGTTTCCAGCAATCCACACTTTATATCTGTACCAAGTACACATAAAATTCTTGCTACTTACGCAACTGACGAAATTCTTTCTCTTCTGACGAATCATCTGTGAAAGCCTGCCGGCGCTGCACACCGACAACTGGTTCATTGTACCGCACAGAAAAGTATCTATACTTGTGCGCATTGTTAGTCTGACAATTGTACGTTTCTACGTTAGAATACAGAAACTTATTATGAAACATCATCGAAATGCGGCTGTGAACCCGTTCTTGGTTATTTCGATGAGTACGTACGTATCGACACTGTGGAGCCTTAGGCTCCGACATCAGGAGCCGCAGACTAGAATCGCGTGACGCGATTCCATAAGTCGCGTGACGCGATTCCATAAGTCGCGTGTTTGTTCTGCACATAATAGAAAATCTGTATTTCCTGTTGCAAGCGTCAAAGCACAAATGCCTTTCCATGGATTGGGGTAGAACAGGGATTTTGTTGAATTTATACACGGTGGTATTGGGTGTTAATGTGGATGTGACTCACTTTACGGAAGTATTTCGGGATGATTTTAATGTGGATGGCCCGCCCGATCGGACAAAGTGGAACGTGGCAGCCAGAGGAAGCATTCTAGAGGGGGAACTGCAGTATTATCGCAAGGAGAATGTCTATGTTTCTAACGGTTCTATGCACATTACGACAACGAGGGATAGGTTCAGAGGATATAATAAATACAATTACACATCTGGCCAAGTGAACACACAAGGCCATTTTGACTTTCAGGTGACGATATACTCTGTAACTGATACAAGATTCAATGTCCAGAAGTGTTACTGCTGATTTATATAAGATTTACTGGTACGTGCACTGGTTGGTTGTATCATTAAGGCAGCACGTATAGTAGTCGCAGTGCAGAGTATCGAAAACGACTCCAACGGTGTAAATTAGATATGCAAAAAAGCTGCCTTTAAATTCCGAATTGTTTTATCGAGTAGTTTTAGTTAAACTTTATTCACTCTTAAAGACAAGCGTGCGATCATAGAAAATAAATCACATATTGGCTGCAATTTTTGATTTACTAAGATTATTCTAATTGTGGTACAGTATGTATAACATATTTAGTGCGCTTTTGTAATCTCTTGTAATTAGGTATGGGGGCGCGAAATCACATCTTCTAAGGTTGCGCAAACAGCAAGTTAAAGCATGAACGCACCAAACAGTTTTTCTGTTTGGACGTTGGATCGGTTTTTGTCCGTTTGGGGCGTCTTTCGAAATGATTTTCCGAAACAGAAATTCCTCGTATCAACCAATGGTCATCAAGGTTGACTGTAGCGGATCTATGCGTGGGACGTAGGGCCGCTACGTCTCGCGAAAATGTAGCTGGCATATACTACATACAGTAGCTGTCTGGATTCGTAATGCAAAAATATTCGGACAGATCGCCAAAGTATTTTCAGTCCTCCGACCAGGGAGAGTATTCTTGCTAGAGAATACACAAGTTTGACATTTTCCTACTCTTTGGATAAATATTTTTTAGTACGGAGAAATCGAATGGCGAGCCCGGAGCTTTCCTTACAGTGTTGTCGGCATCTGGCCGGACTTATGGCTGTACCATTACCAGTGCGACCCGGCGGTCCCATGCCTGCGGGAGAAGACAGGCCTCGTCGAGGTCTCGGCATTCTCAAACAGCAGAACCCCCCGCCTGGGCACTGAGTACCGTCTGACCAAGGAACCTTCCTTCGCCATTTGGGAGTCTGAGGACGCCTTCCATGTGCATAAGATAATCTGGACATCGGAGCAGCTCATCTGGATAGTTGATGATAAGATCCTCTTCAACGCCACCGGGAAGGATGTGCCAAATAAGCGCGTGCAGGTAGGTGGTGGTAGCGGCTGAATGGGCTTCGTTCTCCTTAGCTGACTTATTCAGTTTGTATGGCGTAGGATTCGCAGGGATTCTAGAGGTTCCACACTGACCGCATTATCAAGCAGCGCAGTGGTTCCTGTTTTGCAATACTGTTGCTTATTCTGTGTTGGGTACTTACGCATCATTTATGTTGCATGGTGTCTGCGAACGACCGTCGTTGTGCTTTTTACTAAACAAACTTGTGTGGCAGTTCGCCAATCTCAGCGCGCCGGCTTCATTAATTCTTGCCATTTGCTAACTCGAAAAGTATCGAATGGTAGTCAATACCTTTATTGCGCGAACTATTTTTTGAGACCAAAACTTGTGATATTTCTGAAAGCGCCACATTCGATCATGTCGTCGAATTCGGAGTTGGCGCATCTACTTTAATTCGTATTGACTGACTTGAACGAACTATTTTTTGTCGCACTATGCTCTCTGTGTTTGACCGACCCTCAAGAAAACAAGTTAATTTGTTAACTAGCAACCTTTTGGTACTTTTTGATCACAATCTTCATTACTCAGCTAGCTGGACGGATGCTTTTAAAGCGTCCACGCGCGCATTCATTGGTCTATCATCTTTAAATACCAACTTGCAAATAAACGGCGGCCCGGGACAGGTTGACCTACACAAACACAAATTCCTAGATTCGTCCAGGTGAAACTTGTGACAGATTGGATCAGACAACGCTTGTGTCTTTGCTGTACAGTTCTGGCACAGAAACCAAGATTTGTAACTTTTCCAATCTTGCAGATGGTTATTAGTGTTACGGTTGGTCGTGGAATCATGCCCCCTCGATTCAATAAATTCCCCATTGATTTTCTCATTGACTACGTGGTAGTGCGCCAGAAGGCCAACATTACCGGTCCGGACCACTCACCGTCCACACCCTCCTTCGTGGTTATTCCGCTATTGGGCCTTTTTGGGGTGATCTTAGTTGTTTTCCTCGTTATTGCCGCGGCCTACTTCTTCTGGAGACGACGGCGGGCACGCAACAAACGGGAACAAACGGTAAATTGAACACCGCAGAAATTTGTCAGTTTGCTAATAACTGCCTGTACCGAATATTGGTTGTCGTCCGTTGCGCTGTACATATTTCAACTTCGGCAGGTCCCAGTACAGCGTGTCACTTTCCTCATTAATAATAATAATATTCTTCTGAAGGAGACAACCCGTGTACACAGGACTTTACGTCTCTTTAACTAGAACCACTGCCGTATCCAATGAAGTAAGAGAAGTCGTCAGTGGATTAACTGTGTTAAACAATCGTAATTAATGCACTGGCTACTTCTACCTTCTGTGTTACAGGCGTGTATTAACGGTTCTAAACTGACTTCCAGAGAGTCAGAGAACATGTAAAAAAGCAGCACTTGTACTAGGTTCATAGTGTTGCACACGAGGAATGCCGTTACACAAAATTATTCACGAGCTTTATGCGGGACTTGCCAGCTTAGGTACCAGCTTATTCAGCATTTTTTCGTCTACAGTCCGGGAACCTATGGCTGTCCGTGGTGATATTCAGCGCATCGTGACTCGATGTGGTAGCTTCTACCGCAGGATGAGAGGGGAGGGTCCATCGCTCCTGCTTAGCCAGGAAAACTGCTTGTAACTTTCTCTACCTGAGGGTCAGATAACGTAGGTTACTGCAGCAAGCGTTCACATACGTCGGCAATGATCTACGGAGCATGGCCCGTAGAGTCGTATTTCTTTTTGCGAAAGACGCGAAAGGTAGAAATCCTGTTTGCCATGAACGCCAAAAGTACGGATCCGGCGGCATATAGCATCATTATATTAGAACTAATTTGTAAGCTAATGTTGTTAGCATAGCAAAATATGCTTTCGCTTTTCAGATATTCTCGGCTGCTAGTTCAGCCGTACGCATGTCTGATGTGCATGGGGGCGAAACATTTGGGGAGGACTGCGAGTATCATTATGGAGCTAACGACATGATTGGGAGAGGAACATTTGGCATCGTATACACCGCCACTGTCACGTACAATTGCATTCCTCCTCGGCAGGAAATTGGAGCTCTGAAGGTTGTGCATTTGAATACCGAGTCCCATCTGTCGACGGACATCGAAAGCTGGACAAGATGGCGCAACAGAATGCAAACTCTGATTCTTCTTAGACATGATCACCTAATAGCCTACCACAAAATCAACCTTATGAAAGTGCCAGGAGGGACAAATATCGAACTGCTGATGGATTACTGCGAAAGTGAGTTTAACGCCAGATTCGAGTGTTTTCCATCCTTTTATAAGCGGAGAAAAAGCAATAATGTCGGTACACCCTGCTGACACAGCCGCACATGGACAGGTCGTAATACAATGTACTGCTGTGCACTGTTCAGTGAACTGTTTGCTTCAACATATTCATTTTCATATCCAGATTGCACGAATCAGAATGGCAAGATTTTACTGACACATTTTGCAAACGAGAAACGTAGACTCCTGCCGAGAAAATTCACAAGAGGGATGTAGATTTTGCAGATCTAAATCCAACTTAACACTACAGATTCTGGTTTTAGTTGGAGATCTAGCCCATTTATTGCGGAAGCTGCGAGAAGAAAAAATGTTCGTGACTGAAACAACAGCAATACGTTACGCAGTAGACATCACACGGGGAGTGGAATTCCTGCATCAGAAGACGATATTACACGGAGATTTGAAGCCGGGCAACATCCTGGCTAAAAGGATTGGAAATGGCGAGCATAGGCTGATGGTCGGTGATCTAGACGACCTCGTCCAACTGGCTAACAGCACCACTTGCTCACAAGACATCAGCCACCTCCGCGGCACAGTTCGCTACATGTCGCCTGAGATGCTCTTGAAATTCTCGCAAGAGTCGACAGAATGCCCCGGACGGAAGACCGATATCTGGAGTTTGGGCTGCGTTATACTAGACTTAATTGCTAATGTTACCGGTCGACACGAAATGTGGTTGCACAAACTGGACACGTTTCTCCCAGCTAGCGAGATGATTGACAGTCAGTTTATCATGCATATCATAGATGGTTTTACCCCTTTTGTTCCCGAACATGCACCTGCGGGTTTGGCTGCCTGCATCGGACAGTGTTTTTGTGTCCGTCCAGAGCGTAGGATTTCTGCGGCACAGCTACTAACAGAGCTGTCCTTGCAAGTCGCATCAGCTACTAGTTAAACGCTGTATATTCATGAGTTATGGAAACATACAATAAATTGTACTCCAGTGTATTTATTCTTGCTGGTTTAAGTCCATCTCCGTACAGAACAAACCAGAATGCTAAGTCCCGTGTTAAAGTGCGAAGATCACCGGGGGGCCACTATAGAAACTCGTAGCGTTAAGATTCTGCTGTGGGCGACCGAAAGCCTCTTCGTTGGCTACATCACAGCATAAAATCATCGCGGGATCGGAATAATTCACAAAATTCTGTCGTTTCGCAAAAACTCACTGTCCACACTTACAATCGTTCTCATTCTATTCAGCACTATGGTTTTACCGCCCACCTACCCTGCTGCCATTACATCACTAATAATGTGATAAGGTCATCAAGGGAACGAAATGAACGACAGAGACAGTTTCCGGTCTAACCTCTTCGTGTTTTTCGGTTATTTTTTACGGCCGAACCTCCACGTGGCGAATCTCTGAAAGCGACGGAATTTAGCCGCACTGGTATGTACCGTAACCGGTTAATCTGCTTCCGGCACGCGCCGGATATAAACCTTGTGATAGCTACCTGAGTATGCGATTGCAATACAATGGAAGTTTTACCGTGCAGTATTCTACCGTCTATCTGCCACAAATTTTTTCAGCATATTGGACTTGTATACTATCCATGAAAACCTTGATTTTACTGCCATCTGACGCAGCATCGACCAGAAACTGCGGTTTATGATTATGGCCATTATTATTACAATATTCATTTATTTGCTGAATATCTGGTTCTGGATGGCTGGCGCAGAAGCGCCAAACATCACAACAGCAGCGGAAATATTCCGAGATGACTTCAACAACGGAACCCTGGACAGCAGTAAATGGTACGTTTTTGATGGAATATCAGATTCTTATTGGGAAGATCTGATATACCGGGAAGATAATGTGGCTGTGCACAATGGCACCTTGCGACTCGGCACTGGTATTCAAACGTCCGCCTTAATTGTCGAAGGAAACAGATCCGCGACGACCGCGGCAACATACAGTCTGATCCGCACGGGCGACAAGTTCAGTTTCCATAACGGGCAGTTCGAAATCAGAGCGAAAGTGGCGTCAGGAGTGGACTCAGCGATTGCGTTGCATAACCCGCAGTGCACCATGAGAAAACCCCATGAAAACGGCTCCTGTAAACCAGAAATCATGTTCTTTTTTGATGCTGATCAGCCGAGAGATGTTCAGTGCCGTCTTCGTTATTACAATGACACCTTCGGAAAAGATCCTCTTAAAATAGGCCTTTACAGGAGATTTCACAAGAGGTAATGCTTTGGTTCTCCTTGCTACTAAATAGTGAATGCCGGTTATTTCCTTGGTGTTGACCTGTGTTCGAACTGACGATTACCTCGCATGTCATACTTTTTCACTTCAACCAAGAGTTACCGACATAAACTGCTTACATGTTTACATAGTATTAGAGTTTACTATCTTAAAGAGTGAGAGCGAAAGTGCAATTAAATCGATAGAAAAAGATCCTGCGAGCTGCATGAGCCAAACAGTAGCTCTAGCTAGTTTCTGATTAGGATGCGCGTTAGCTCGTTCTGAAACTTGACAGTCCTAACTAATTATAAAACACCAGAACTGACGCCAAACTGTATTCTAGCACCCAAGATTTGTCCATGGACCACCACATCTACAAGCTAATCTTGATCGATGAGAAGGTCTTTTGGCTTTTGGACGACAATCCGGTTTATTGTTTCGTATTGCCGCCTCGGGACAAGGACCCATGGGCACAGTTGCAGATTCTTCTGCACACCTCACGTTATCCGCGACACGGCAACAACACTTTGAAAGCACTAAACGGACCGGCTGAACTATCAATCGATTACGTTGCTGTCAGTCGATTTCCTTATAATGCACAGAAAATTTTTGACATGACAATGACGTTTATGAGCCTGTTGACCGCCGAGCAGAAAGACTTTTATACTGCTATTGGTGTTATAAAGCGACCGCAACCCCTATCTTTTACGCTGATGATCCCTTCGGTATCACACAGCATCACCTGGTCAGTATCTTCCAACGCAGCGATCCCTTTGGAATCCCGCAGTGTCACCTGGATAATATATTCCGGGCCTGTCATGCTTATAACTTTTTTTTGGTGGATTTGTGTCTTCTCCATTCAGTTGTAGAACTCTACACAGTACATGCAGAAGGAATAATCCGCAATCTGAACGGAAATGCGACCATCATAAACATAACCTATGCGGATTCTGTGGTTATTCGCTCTTTGTTTGCAGTGACGGTTAAGTCACTTAAATGCACAGTTCAAAGTCGAATTCGCTCGGTGTGTTGCTGACAGTTTGTTTCGCAAACTTTCATGTCGTTCACTTTGTGGGGATGCAGGTGATACAGATAGTTTGCCATGCAACCGCCGCCGATCAAAAAACAGTATGCTTGCTGTGACGGTGTGACGTGTGGAAAATTCGCCTCACAAAAAAACGACAGCATATACCACGTAATAACGGATATGGTAGTAGAGTCTAAGTAGACTTTGAGTTGTAGATGTTGGCTGCTGCTTCGGCAGCCATTTAAAGTCTGGAAATATCTGCGTATTGGTGTTGCGCGAAGAAGTTTTTTAGCCACCGGAATTTGTCAAGTCATCCAAATGTCGGCGAGTTGCTTTGCGCTTCGCTCGCAGCACATCAGTATTAAGAGAATCGCTGCCCGACATACTAATATCATTATAACCCTGCATACATACCTTATGACAACGTACGACTCACCGTCAAAATGCTTCCGGGCCAACAAAATTTACTTGATACTAACAGTTACTGTGTGCATGATTATAGTGCAATGCAAAATTCTCTTGTGCTCCATTACACTGTCTACCAGCACAGGCTTTGTACTGTTTTATTTTTTACTCGTTGCGTATGCCGTTTGTCTGTTAGCCGTGAAAACTGTGCCTTTAATCCGTTTTGGCACAGCATTGCAGTGAATTTAACTATCAACCAAGTAAAGCTAAAGTTTAACCAACAACTGCGATTTGTTAATGTGAATCTATGGCCATCATCATATTCGTCTTTTGGCTTGATATATGCGTGCGGATAGTCAACGCAGAAGCATTAAACAGTCTAACAGCAGCAGAGATATTCCGGGATGACTTCAACAATGACGCCCTCAACGACAGTAAATGGTACACCGGTGATGGAACTTTAAATTTCTATGAGCGAGAACTCCACTTTAGCCAGTCTAATGTGGCCCAACATAACGGCTCTTTGCGGCTCCGTATTGGGAGTCAAATATCCGCCTCAAATACTGAACCGACCTTTGTATCGTCCGCTGTGATTCACAGTGGCAGCATTTGGAGTTTGGATTTCATGCAGGTCGAGATTAAAGCCAAAATGGCGGCGGGAAATGGAACGGTGTCAATGATTTCCTTTCATAACCCAAACTGCACGATGGGTGCACCCTGTGACTACGGCTCGAGTATTCCAGAATTTATTGTTTGGGGTGAAATTCCGACACGAGTTTTTTGCAGTCTGCGTCAGTACAATGACAACGAGAACAATTATCAAGAGGCAATTAGTGCCGAGAATTTCAGGTTTTACAACAGGTAAACCTTCGGCTGACATCGGTACTTCGACAAGTATAGCAGCTTATGTCACATTTTTTTACGGATCACGGGATATTGCACCTATGCCAAAGCACTGGGGGCGCGCTTGCAATATTTCTTGATCCGTAAAAAATGTGGCATTAGCTGCTGTACTTGTCGAAGTACTGTATACGTAATTAAGGATTTCTTTAATATTTAACAGTAAAATCTCTTCCATCTGAAAGTGATTTAGAATCATACAGTACCTCGAGTGTAATTGAGAATTTAAATTCCAAAGGGGTTATGGAAGAAATTCCAAGTGCCAATGGAAAGGCAGCGATTCGACTGTGGTGCCGCCTGTGCGCGACTGTTCAGCACAGAATCTATATTCTGTTGTGTTTATTGCTGTGCCATAGTATAACATGCGTACAAACTCTGTTTGGTCTGTCTGTTTGTTCTGTTTGGTCTTGACACTATAGTACTGTCACCAGCTGTAGTCACGACCCGCCATAGAGTGCCACCTTAACGAAATAGTAGATACGCTCCGTGTTCCCTTCGTATTAGCTAATCTTGTTAAACTGACCCATTTGAGAATCAATACAAAATTTGGATTACAGTTGTAAAAGACGGGGAATTTTGATACCTACGATCTGTTCTTGTGCTCACCGTAACGAATTGCTAATAAATTCCCGAGACATACCTACGATTTGTTGGTATGCAATCAATGCAGCACCTGGAAACAGTGCCACACTGTCATACCCAGGCGGGACTACTTGTGACACTGGCTTTTCCAGTTGTAATTATTGATCTTTGGCATTTTTTGAAGCCTGCTCGAGGTCAATTGGAGAGCTAGCAGGATCGTATTGTTCAGCACTCTCTCTCTCACGGTCTACGGTTTTTTTACAAGCGCGCCAGGTGTCCTGGGCCTTGACAAAGCTTAACTGAAAATCCAGAACTGACTGTTTTATTGCATTCTAGCGACGAAGATTTTACGCTGGACTACCACATCTACAAGTTTATCTGGATCATCAATACGGTGTATTTCCTGGTCGATGACAAGCCGGTTTTTACTGCCTACCCTGAGGGCATGAACACGTGGCCGAATTTGCAGATTCTCCTGGGCGTCTTACACTATCCACAAGACGTCAATAGCGCAGTGCCAATCGGACCCGCTGAAATGTCTATCGATTACGTTGCTATCAGTCCCGTTCCTCACAAGGACATGCCTGATTTTGAGAAAATGAATACGATTGTGCTTAAGTATGCAATGCACGCATGGGACGGAACACAAGCGACCATTGCAGACTGGGAACGAAGACAATATGATCGCAGAAATATTACGTCAGCTGCGCCCTTGGTGATACACAGTATCACCTGGTCAATATCTTCCAACGAAACGATTGCTTCGGTGTCCAATAATGCCACCTGGATGGTATCTACCGGAGCGGTCACAATTATGGCTTTCCTTTGGTGGATTTACGTATTTACGTCTTCTCCATTCAGTTGTAGACAACGCACACACACGCAGTACACCGTTGGCTGCGGTTTGTAATTTTGCACATCATTGTGAACAGAACTGAACTTTTTGGTTTAAGCATTCAAGAGAAAGAGTTGTAGTGACGCAGTTATAAGGCCATTTGACTTAGGAACGGAAATAATCCGCAATAGTACCGACAGAAATTATCAACAAATTAAGAATCGCGTTTACAAAAAGGACTTCAGCGAATGTGATCGGCAGCGTGCGACGTCTTTCCCACTGTATGACGGAACAAAATCGTTTCCGTCGTACCACGAAACCGTCTTAACCAAAATGTGTTGAAGTTAACCACCGCCGCAAAGCATTACATTTTGTTAAAAATTAAGCAGAAATCAAGATTTCATTTCTTTTGTCACAATTACTCGCTACCAAAGATCCTGTTTCTAGACCCACAATTCGGAAAAAGCTTCTAGTTTTCAAATGACCTGATGTTATAAACGTTAAGCACACACATAATACTGAATGTGGTACTTGGTGTCGCTGAAGCTTCCAAGATACGACCGACAAGTAAAACAGACTACCACCCGGACTGTCGCGCATAACATAGAATCCGAACAAGTGGAAGTGTTGTCGGTGACCGTTGCAGTAATTGTACTCGTTTCCGGAACGCCGTGTGCACATTTATCAGCGCACATTTACCAATCTGACCTTACCTATCCAAATAGCGAAAGAGGCACCCGTGTTTTCTGTGAAGCCCCCAGTTCTGTTTTGCACCCATTTCGATTTCCGTGAATAGACAGAATCCTTGGAAGTTTATTGTAAATTCCTGTATCCAGATCCATTTCACGGGCTCAATGCCTCGAACTATGGTTTAGCATCCTTAAGTCAGTTGTAATAAATGCCGCCGCACTTGCATTTTATGGATTTCAATCCTGCCTGCTGAATTACTTTATTAAGACATTATCATCGTATATCTCGAAGAACCAGATTTCTCATCAACGCCATTTTCTAGCAGAATACAATGTCAGTATGTGGTGGAGCTGATCGACAACATCATGAAGCTCTATTCGAGTCTAAAAATTTGAACTTCCTGCGATGTTGGGACCTGGATGAACAGCAAGGTGTTGAACACTTTTCGAAAGAGGCGTTTCAAGCACATGGATCCATATAATTAGATACACGCAGCAATTTAAAACCAAAACGATGTAGAAAATCCCAAATTTTAGATGACGATCTGCATGTGTGTACTACTAACAGTAAGTCTTGTCTTGTACACTCGTAGACGTCATCTACGGTACATGAAACAATTCTCTACAACTGCATAGAGAGCATACAAATCGAACAAAACAAAGTCAAAACTGTGACAGCGCCGGAAGATATTAGCAGGGAGGCATTGTGGGATACCAAAGGGATCGTTGCTCTGGAAGATACTGACCAGGTGACACTGTGTGCTACCAAAGGGATAATAAACGTCTTATTGATGCCTTCGTAGTGGCCTGGATTCCAGTCCACGATCCCCTCTAACACTTCCGACGAAGACATTGCATATTTTAGCATCATCTTATTAATTTCCAACAAGTCATGAGGAAAGGGGTTGACTGCAACGTAGTCAACAGACATTGCAGCTGGTTTGGTTGATAATGTTGTAAACGCGCTGCTGATGTCGTATGGATAGTAAAAGACGCCCAGAAGAATCTCCAAATTTGGCCACGTATCCACGTCTATCGGTTTGGCAAAAGCAAAGACCGGATCGTCATCGACCAGCCAAAACAGCACTTCGTGGGTCCAGATGAACTTGTAGATATGGTAGTCCAGTGTAAAATCTTGTTTGCTGGAATGCAGTAGGAGCCTCATGCAGTTCTGGATTTGCAATCAAGCTTTTTGTCAAATTCAGGGACATCTGGACGCGCACTTTATAAACTTTACGCCGTGAGCGCCAGTGTTGACTCATATAATCGCATGTGCTCGCTCTTTAACTGAGCTCGAGTAGGCTTCAAAAAAATGCCAAAGGTCAATCATTTCATTTGGAAAAGTCAATATCGCCATTCGCCAATAGTCGTGTCCCTGTGCATCAGTGCGACACTGTTTGCAGGTTCTGCATTGATGGTATGCATTCTGCATACCATCAGCAGCTTCTACACTATCCAAGGTATTAAGACTAACTATCCGCGTTCCCCGACTTCTTCGACTAACTTCTCAATCCAAGTTTTACGCTTGTGCTAACTATTAGTAACTTTTGTCTTTTGCAGTATTTAATCAGCCTGAAAGAACAACGGAGTGTATGTATTGCATAGTTAATGTGGTACCCTTTGGCGGAAAGTAGTGACAGTGTTAAAGTCAGAAAAAACCGTCTCGCAATAGAGGCACCGCTGTCGATACACGCGTCTTTCCATTGGCCATTGCCCATTGTACAACGTATAGCGTAGCTGTCGTATGTATGTACGCATTCCTAAGGTCATGCATTGTTGTCAGGGAATAGACATTGAAGTTCTTTTGCAATGGCTTAGAAATTATCACGGACTACGAATGAGAAGCTGTTCAGTTGAATAGGAAGCAGCCAGCGGTCGGGCGCATATTTCTGCTGTGCAGATACAACATGGCACAAATACTATTGGGAATACTTTGTGTAATAAATACTTTTTTTAATAAGTACTTTTTAAGTCACGAATAAAAGTAACAATATTGGCAATTTCCTCCAGAACTCATTTATCTTGGCTATGGTCACCCATAAACACCACAACCGCTATCGACACCCATAGCGCCCAGAAATCGACATAGCCACGGACTAAGCCACCCATATCGTTTCCTACACCCACAAAGACTATAGGCACCCATATCGCGTTAATCTACAATCTGCATCAAGAGCCAGTAGTCCTTGTCGGAGCTGGGCGGATACGACGAGCCTTGCAATTTTTTTTTCTCGTGTGGGTGAATGTTCGCTTTCCTGTCCCCTTTGGTACATATATTCGCCGGAACGGATGCATATTAAAGTGGCCCGTAGTACATTCAACCGCTCAGCTAAGTCGTCCGCGCGAATTTTCTTGATGTACTTCGACTTTTTCGTGACATATGTTTAGACAGATGCTCCTTTTTTCCTGCGATTCCACTTCCAGGCCGTATCGAATTCGGCCCATGAGACATACGTGTCTGCCAACTGGTCTTCTGCCTGGAGTAGAGCAGGAACAAAAAATCTACTTCCTCTCCGTCACCTTCTCCTTCAGAATCTGTGTTGCCGTTTAGATTACAGTTATTCAAAGATAAATGATAAACATAATACACAATCTTATAATTAAGTCAGTAATATTTAAGCCAAAGATGGGGGGGTGGGGTAAAGATAGTAATAAGACCAAATGTTGCTCCATTCG
>JAQGAU010003063.1:0-13973 GCA_034698045.1 Paramacrobiotus richtersi
GTTGCCAGCACCAAAAACTCCTGAATCAGTTGAAATTATGTGAATATTGAGATTATTCCCTTTTGCACTGTTTGTTACAGCATCCTCGCTGCCGTTATACGTGTTTTAGTTTATGTTATTACAAATATGACTATCCATGCTTCGTTTTGTGAGTGAAAGGACTCATCTTGACTAACATAATTATATTGTTAACTACCGATACGGAAACACACAATATGTGAGAATGGAACTTTTTGTTGTCATTATTTGGTTCGCATGAATACGACAAAAAAACCGGGCATTATTACGCTGCGAAGTTCTTTGAAGTAATAATAACACAATAAATGCGAGCAGAAAAGCACATTCATTCTACCATTTCCCTTGTGTCTGCACGAATCTGTCAATGGCAAGTACACGCCCCAAAATGCGGATCCTTGTTGTTGCATCACTTGGCTGGAAACAACTTCTTCAGCATAGATATGTCCATATTTCCAGGTGCACTTTTCGGAGCACTGGTTTTCGATTTTCGTTCAGTGATCTCCTGGTCAGTGAATGCCTGTGGTATAACGAAAGTCCTCAAGGGAGCAAATTCTTTGCCTTCCTTTGATTTCTTGGCCTTCAGTTTGCGCAACATGTTGCTCTTGTCAATATTCTGGACATAGAAATTGGTCTGGCGTTTTGCTTGAGCCACTTCTTGCCGCACTCTATGTTTCCGTACCGTCCTCTGGTGAGACAGACGCTCGGTTAGATGACTCCATTTAAACCTACAAGGACCAAGGTCGACATCAGTTCAAAAAAACCGTTAACGCATTCAATTATCCGCAATTTTCAATAAAATTATTATGCTATGCAGAACTGCTGTACATCAGATTTATTCGATTTTGAAAAAGCTTTACTGTGCGAAACATGAAAAGAAGCACTTCTTGTTGTAAATAAATATTCGTTTGTTAAAAAAATCATAAAGGCTCGAAGCCACCCATCGTATTTGCATTTTGCAGAAATTAAACCAACCTGTGCAAGTATTTTATATTCCATAGAGATTCGTAGTACGGTGTTCGCCGTTTCCCACCTACGGGCTGGTTATTGAGGGACTCGGCAACCATCCTAGCCACCTTCTTACTCGCGAATTCCACCCAACCTTCCACGTACTTTTGTCCATATTTTCTATTATTCGGGGTCTTTTTCTTTTGCGAGGATTCTACGAATCATCCGAAATAATGCTTTACGTGCTTGTCGTTTCTTAATTCAAATTAATGACCAACCTTTGCCTTTGGAATCCACTTCCAAAAACATTCGCCCAATGTCTCCATACGGACTGAGGATTTCGCGTAGTTTAGCCACATTCATACCAGGAGGAATAGTACTGAGATAGACCACTCCGCTTTTCCGTACTTTTTTTTCCTGTTCTTGGGCGGATTTTTTCAGGTCCTCGTTATTCATGACGGCAGGCATGTCATCCATGGCATCATCGGGTTCGGAGGGAACTATGGACTCGTTATCGTCGCTGTTGTACTTGTCATCGTTTCCTGCTATCTCGTCATCTTCGGGTTCTTCATCCTCAGATCGTTCGTTTTCACAGCCCGCAGAAGAACCGATTTTCATTTCGCTCTTTTTCATGTCTTTGCCAAAGACTCTTTGGACTTTAATCACTAATCACGTACTATGGGAGTGCAGCAACTCTGCAGTACACGATTACTCGAATTATATCTCCAGAAGCGAGATCCGAAAGTAGCAAAAATAAAATAATTGTTGCTTCCGAATTTTGCGAACAACACAATTCTGCCGCGACTTCGTCATCCGAAAATTAATTGAAATCTCGAAAGACCCGATGTCCTTAATGATTATTGTACCTCCCACGGTTGCAACTTACTTACTATTTAGCGACCACTGATGCACCCATTGGGTGGCAGCATCAACGAGATTCAATAATAATTATTACAGATCTTCGCCTGGCTTTCATTTTTTTAAAAGGTTACTCAGTCTCCCAACCCGAAAAAAAATGGAGAAAACATTCTGGTGACTCACACTAATAAGACATATCGCGCGATCGGCACAGGATTCGGCGTACAACAAATGACTCGTTTGCCGAATTTGCATAATAATTCCGCTAGTTTAGTTGTAGAAGACCTGACAAAAGTCCTGTATTTCTTGAAAGTTAGTTCCGAATCAGCTGTCAAATGTTGTACTGATTTCAACGATGTCAGTGCGGCCAGCTGGGCAGAAATAATACGCAGCCGTTCTTTTGTAGGTGATTATTGAAAATGAGTACTGATTTCCTTTGACGTATACGCTTTAATTAGTTTTTTATTTTTCATCGAGGAACAAACGTCAGAAAACTGCGCTTCATTACCCAGAAGACAACAACAAAATAACACCTAGATAACGTTTCAACAAAACGAATGAAACGTTCAAAACCAACGAAAACCGCAAATAACAAGATCAGCCAGACCGAAGACGATGGCAGAAATACTGTGATTAAGCACTGTCCAGCTTTGGTAATGGCAACTCTCGGAAATTCAAAATTCGCCAGGAAAATGGTAGCATCATGCACCATCAATAAGTCGTACAATAAAATTCGTATTGTAAACCTGTGCGGTCCTCGCGTTCTGATCATCGACTGGAAGTTTCCCTTGTCACCGTGTCCACTTCATCCAGCCAAGGGATTAGCATGTATCGTCACTGCAGTAATTTTACATGGTTTGTGAGGTCGGTATTTGGCATCCACTTGTAACTTCTCAAGAGCGGCCAGCGTATCCTCTCCTTCCAACATCCTGAAAAACTCGTGATTGTTACTGCGTACAATTACTGATATTAATTTCAAGCTATGCATAAAAATCGTTTCACTCGATACACCACGCATTGTCTGGACACCTATCTAAAAATTATTTGAAAAAGCTAACAGAGGAAAGTTTGACAAAATTATTCTCATTTCAAATCAGCAAATTTATTAGGTTTACCACTTTATGGGAGAGATTTCTGATGTTGCGGGAGATGCAATCCTGCCTTATCAGATTAGGAATGTTATCAGACAAATAATATTCTATTTTCCGCACCACCGTGACAATTATGGAATCAACGATCACAAGAATATCGAAAACACTAGCCTGTGAAAGCGTTCAACGAAACGAAAACCCTACCTTCCGAAGACAGTGTACTTCAAATCCAAATGTGGCTGAGGAGCGCATGTAATATAAAATTGGGAACCATTTGTGTTGGGCCCGTTATTTGCCATCGCTATGCTGCCACGCTTATTATGCCGCAGATCCTCGCGAATTTCGTCTTCAAATTTCCTCCCCCAAATACTGGTACCTCCTTTCCCTGTGCCAGTTGGATCGCCCGTTTGAAGCATGAATCCCTTGATAATTCGATGGAACACACAATCATCGTAGTATCCACTGGCGCATAAAGCCAAAAAATTCTACGATCAGAAAGTGAGACTGATGTAACTTTCCCCAACGCAAATGATAAGTTTATTCGTCAGAAACTGACATCCATCTACCAAAACATATACGACCCACTGAAAGTCGAAGGTGCCAGACTTACTGTCACTTACATTTTAAACTCGTAATTGTCCAAAATAAAAGAAAAAAACAACCAAAATGTGCAAGCTTATTAGTGGCACAGAACATTCACATAAACAGGATCCGATAAGGACAGATCCAGATAATTAATTCTTCACTACTGTAAGAAAATGGACAAACGAAACATTTCCAAAGATACTTTCAATGTAGCTGGTCTATATTTACCGCAATATGCGTTACCTGCGCGGTTTTTGGGCATTCTTCGCAGAATATCTCCAGTTTTATATCACCTAACTCGGTGTGGACTGTCACTGACTGCAATAAAAAAAGCTAAAATAAAAATTTCATCTTTTCGGCTCGTTTGGAGACATTTGAACCATCCTTGCAGTGCTTGCACATAATTGTTTGACGTTCACTTTACCATTTTCGAAGCAGCAGCAGGCCAGCCGTATCCTTTCCCTAATGTCGAACGATCAGAACATCTATGGCTGATAAGTCGTGTGAAACAAGCACATCAAGCAGTGGAGACAAAATTAACAAATTGTAACTTTCTATCGCACATAAGGAAACATAAGAACGTCTGCTATCAATCAGCGTTTTGTTCAACTTTTTGGAGCTGTTTTTCCGGGATTAAACGCGCAACGACTCCAGCGAGCGAAGCTTTGAGACTTGAGTCGAAAGGCGAACGCGTAGAGGCCGCCACAGAATTATAAGAATGATGCGTCATGCTGCCGACCATTCGCCAGTGGTTCAGAAACAGACCGCCCGCCGACGTTCGTTGACCGTTTTCAAGACGCCGGAAAAACTGCAAGAATTTGAATTTTTTTGCTGTCCGTGCAAGGCTCCTTTCCAACAAAACAAAATCGTTATCAGTTCATCGTTCTTGAGGATTTCTGGATCTGCCTGCACGTGCAGAAATTTCTTCATTTGACCTTTCGTTTTATTTGTATATGGTATCTTCCTGTAGTATTCTTCAATTTTAGTGCATTAATTTTTCAACATGGCAAGTCGTAGCTCAGGAAGAGGCTTGCTTCCGGGTGTAGGACGTGGATTACCAATTGCAATGTCTAACGTCTCGATCCAGAATATTCCGCGAGGAACTGGCCGAACTACTGGATCCGGAGGGCAAACCAATACTGCAGCTGTTTCCACGACTGCTGGACAAGATCGTAGAGGTGAAAACTTTTCCAAGGACAGACCCACATATCGCGTTCCGAAACGGTTTCACAAATTTGCGCGGACGAAAACGGATATCGGGTCAAAGCAAGGTGAGACTCCTAACCAAATGGACTTTTTTTATTAACTGTCTTTACCTAGATAAAATCAAGAGTTAAATTAACGGTTTATAATTTTAATTTTTAGTGTATTGATCCAGATTCCAGACAACGAAATATCTGTAATTATTCAATAATATTGCGAGCACGTTTAGCTGACAGTGGGTCGAATGAATTCGTGGCAATTTTTGGTCAGTACGTGCGGTTCAAAATATAACTGCAATTTGCAGGAAAGAAATTTTGTTTTTTAAAGTGCTCGTTCTATAAGAGCACCATTTGCGAAAGGTCATATACAGGATTTTCCTCATATGGAAAGCTGATTGCATGCTGAAAAGTAGACTTACTTAATGACTTCTCCGCCACTTCTGTATTAACTGTTTATGAATTATTCACAAACATCCGGTACAACAAACTGTGCTTTGCAGGATCTGGAGGGAAACCGGTGCAGCTGTACACTAATTACTTCTCCATGTTGCCCCGAGGTCAAGATCAAGATGCAGAGTACATGCTGTCGATGTTCCATGTCACATTCGAGCCGTTTGTGGAGCGCCGTCTCGAACGCAACGATTTGGTTTTGCGTGCTCTTAAAAATGTGCAAAATGTTGGATATTTTTATGATGGAATGGCAAATGTTTTTCTGGCGTCCTCGAAATGCGAGGAATACAACGTTGTTCAAAAGGTCAGTTAGTCTGCACGGTTACGGAAACCCGTTTGGGTCACAGCGCTACAGTGATTAGGTTTACGCGTTAATGTATGGTAGCGATTAACCTTAATTATTATTCTCATCAACTCTTTTATACTTGTAGCTCTGCAAGTCCAAGATTGGACTCCCATACGGCGTTCGCGAGACAAGGGACCTTAAGTTTGAATTCATTTTGAATGTTGGCAAGCTGGATGACAAAGTATTCGATCACATGGATATGGCTAATGGTGTTTTGAATCAACAAATGGCAAGGTACAGATTAATTGTAAGACCGTATAGTTTATAATGGTTTCGCGTCATGTGGACAAAGGTGTGCAGCGGATCATCGCTGCACTGTGTCCTGAGAGGATGATACTGACTAAGTTCAGGAACAGGAAGTTGAGTTGAATATTTGAGATATCGTGCCAAACACGTAATATTCAACCTCAACTATCGGACCAGTGCTAAATGTATAGCTTAATTCGAGATATCAAAACAACTTTGACCGTCTTCATTGCTTTGACCGTCATAGTAACAATGAGTGAAATGCGGTAAATTAAAGAATTTATTTTTGTAAACTAGTAACGGTGTGCCTTGTTAGTGATCGGTGCGCAGTTTAAGGAAGATCTTATGCTCTTTTGCAGCAACTTGGTTAAGCAAGAACTATTTCGCATCGGGGATGGATTTTATAACGAAAAGGCTGCTGTGAAAATCCAGGGATTGATGAACCTGCAGTTCGAGTATGTGTACTTGTCTGTTACCGGTGCGCTCGGCATTTGCTGGGTCTCCCACGTGCCAGTCTTACAAGAATATTTTTACAAAGCTGACGGTTTACAAATTTTAATTGGTGTATTGAATTGTGCAGGCTATTTATGTGGCCTGGATACATTCCAACCATAATGCGTTATGACGGAGGACTCATGGCTAACGTCGACCTCAGCAGCAAATTCGTTCGTAAGGGTTCGGGTAAGATAATTGTTTTCGCACCGCAGATGTAAAGAAGCCTGAATGAATTATTAATCTGCCTGTGCTGCTTGTTGTAGTTCTTGATTTCTTGAAACTGTTGCATCGCGGGAGTGGCTCGTTGCCGCTGGAATCGGATAAGTTCATGGGAGACGCCAACGCCTTGCTCAAGCATATGGTTGTTCTGACGGACTACAACAAGCGAGCCTACAAGATTGAGTCAGTTTCTAATACGCAGTCGATTGACACTACTTTCAAATGGACACGGGCTACCATTTCCGCAACTAGCCAGTGCGCTACAGAAGAAAAGGACATCACTGTTCGTGAATATTTAAAAGCGGTACGGTTTAACAGAGAAAAGTTGCGATTACATTTTAAAATTGATTGGATATTAGAAAATACGAATCGTGGTAGAGTACATTATTCAGTCTTTCTTATGGTGCCACTAAATGTTAGTTACGAGCACCGGTATCAGTCTGACATTTCAAATCTACTACAGATGCACAACGTTTCCGTTACTGACCAAAGACAGCCAATGTTGATGTGTTTGCCGGTTGATTCCGATGAAAAAGTTCGAAAAATTGATGGGGTGCTGCAGACGATTCCTTTAGGTACCCGAGTTCTGCTGATTACTTCTTAATGTCAATTGTTATGCGTTAAGGTGGTTCTCCGTAACACTCACTACTTCAAACTGGCTTTTTGTTTAGTTCCAGAACTATGCACGCTTGTTGGCCTGACTAATGACATGCGAGGCAGTATGTTCAACATGACCAAAATACTGGATGCCGTGCGAAAAGAGCCGGGAAAGCGCGTTCAGCTACTGAAAGAATTCGCTCAGACTTTGTAAGTAGAAAATGTATCTGTACGATAATCGTATATGCGCTTGCCATCAACATAAGTTGTTTTGAAAATATCGAAAAAGTTTATTCATAAAATTTAATACTTTCTTTGGTTTAGTGGAAAAGATTGTAAGGAGAGTTTGGAGAAATGGAATCTGGAAATGGGATTGGATTTGGAGACAGTTAACGCACGCGAATTGGCTGTGGCTAAGCTGGAACAGGGAGGAAAGTCGGTACGTGCTGAATAAGGCCGCAACTTTATGCGCGGTTTCATGATGAAACACAATGGTGTAACGCGATCTGCTTATGGATAAAGATTGTCAACTGTGCCAGGTTACATATGAGCGCAAGGAGGCTGACTGGTCGCGTAATATGCGCTCGGTACGGTTGGATAATCCTCAGGATATTGCTGACTGGGCCATAGTGTATCAGATTGCTGCTAAGAGTGACGCCGAAAAATTCTACGACTGGATGCTGAATGTTGGCAGACCATTTGGAATCAAGTTCTCCAACCCAAAACTGTAAGACTCTTAAAAAGACTAGCTGATTATACGGTGATATACGTCCGAATGTGTTGTACTGTAGTGTAAGCAGAGCGTACGTCGTAAGCGTACCTCGCAGTTTCTCTTGATTCAAACCGTTTATATAGCATTAGATTGGTTTTGATTTTAGATTCCCAATAATGTCCGGTGATAACTTTAAAGAACAGCTGGAAAAAATTTCTCCTACCTGTTCCATCGTCCTGATTGTTTTACCGACTAATGACTCTGTTCGATATCGGGCCATCAAGCAGTATTTGGTATGCGAGAGAGGAAGTAAGTAAAGATCCGTGTTGTTCACATCTCACGTTTCTGGTTTGTGTAGCGCTGACAGAATTTAACGCGATTGTTTGGATTACGAAAACGGTGTCCTTATAATTCGCTGTAACTGTAAAAATTTTATCACAACGTGACCTTAATCTGTGTTGTTTTAGTGCCATCACAGTGTATCCTGTCCAAAAACACCACAAAAAATATGAGCATCGCTACCAAATTGGTGCTACAGATGAATGCAAAGTTGGGTGGTGCCTTGTGGCATATTAAGGGGCCTTCCGTTCAGGTTAGCGGTAGAATGATCGCAGTTTATGATTTCGTTCAACATACGTAATTTTTGCAGTAGTTCTGATATCTTTACATGCCGTTTTCTTATCTTATTTTTTTCTGGTTGTTTCTGTAAATGTTGAAGCGTACGAACTTTTTCCAGCTTCCCGGCGTAATGGTTATTGGGGTCGCCAAGTGTCGTACCTGGTTGAGCCTGGTGGCCACTCTGGATGCCGGTTACTCTCAGTTTACCGGAGAAACTGGGGAGCTGAAGAACGGTGTGGAGTATGCCTTCAAGGCTGGTTTTGACGGTACGAATGACATTGTTATTGTCTCCAGTTTGTGCTATACTAATGTCTACTCGTACCATTCTGTAGCTGCTCTGAAACAGTACCGTGACAAAAATGGACGCTATCCGGCTAATATTCTTCTTTATCGTTTGGTGGACGGCGAAGAAGAGATAGCTGACATCACTGGTGCTCTGCAGCCAACAAATAAGCGGGACCGGAAACTGACGGAAATGGAGTGTGTGAAACGGGCTCATCGTGATGCTGGAATGACTTCGTGAGTTTGCAGCGAATTATCTGTTCAGGTTTTTGTGTAGATGCTACGTAATCGAGGCAAAAAACGGTTATTTTAATAAATCGTGTTATGTATTGTGAATTTCTGGCAGTGTATGTTCGTAGTAACGGATCTGTTTTCTGTTAAATCGAGGTTTATTGGAATCTAGGAAACTACTGTACTGCGTGGCAATGAAACGTTGCAGCACCCGCTTTTTCAGCGGTGATTCCAACTACACTAATCCTGCTGCTGGCACTGTTATCGATCAGAAAGTGACCATCCCCGGACGGTAAAATTAATTATCTCTTCATTTTTTTTTGTTATTGCATACATTACAAGCCGTGTGCCATTGTTAGATCCGACTTCTTTTTGATTTCTCATTGCGGTCGCAAAGGAACGGTGATGCCAACCTATTATTTTGTACTGGAGGACAATACCGGAATCTCAGTCAACGACTTCCAGAATTTCACCTACGAGATGGCGCACATGTACTATAACTGGAGTGTACGTATTAAGCCTACCGTTACTTGGCCAACCTTGATTAAGCTAGCATTACACAACAATCTTTCTTTTCACAGGGCACCATTAAAGTCCCAGCTGTGTGCCAGTACGCGATGAAGATGGCCACTATGTGCGCCGATGTGACGAAGCATGGTCCCAAGGAAGAGCTGCGAAATAAAATGTGGTACTTGTAGTGTTGCAGAGTTTTAAACTTTCTTCCTTGAATCTTCTTCTCCTTTTGGATTTTCGGTTTGCTGATGTTGAAATTGTGATAGTTCCGGTGATATGGTGTTTATATTTTGTAAAGGTTTCTTTTTAAGCGATGTAAGTTGTAATTTTTTATCGTTCTGGTAGCGTTTTTAAAGATTTTCTGTGTTGCAAAAGGTTTCTGGAATGTGTGATGTACAGGCCCAAAGAAAGAAATGAGTTTTTTTGAATAAACGTTCTGATATTGGACAGCACAAATGGACGTATTTGCAAGTTTAATACTAGTTTAGTTTAGTTTAGTTTTTTAGTTTAGTTTAGTTTAGTTTAGTTTATTTTTAGTCTACTGAAATTCTAGTACCATTGCGAAACACGAGACACTGTTCTGTGATTACTATTTTAAAATGTTGTGCAGCATAGCGCGTGCTTTAAAGTTTGAACGCTTTCGGGTATGATGCCCAAAATTCATATTTACGGTGGTAGATACTGATCGAAATTCCTGTACGTACTCTATAGCTATGATGAAAATCCCGAGCGCTCACACTCAGGATAAATTACGCAATAAACGTTGCGATTCTCCGCTGTGTAGCGATGTCATTATTAACGCATCTTGTTCCGAAAAACAGAGTAACCCGGGCCATACGATCCTGCATCAAAGGTCATATAAGAACGCGAGTATGATGCTTACCAAACAGGAATAACAACAATATGTATATAGTCATGAAACTATTTACGCACATTTTACATTCTGTTGCGATGAGGTCATATCGCTTCGGAATTTGTGATATGACTGGTCACTATCCAAACAAATTAAACTATGAGCCAGTTGCATATGGAACTGTTGTTTATATTACCCAGTTCCGGCATGCTTCGGAAGGTGATAAGCACCGTGATATCAGGTGATACAATATGTATACTGCGGACTAGTAAGCCCTGTATAAGTGCGAAATAAATCATAGCATAGAAAATCATCACCTGAACTGCGTGAGAAATTTTGTTTGCTTGTAGACAGAAAGTCCTTTTGCATATGGAAAGAAATTTCGTATTTTATTGATACTTATCCATGGATTTTGCAATACAGTGGCTATGGCCGACAAGAACTCAAGCGGTAAACTGAATCCTGTAGTAGTCCTCGGAATTAGCGGAATATCACTTGGAATAACTTGTATATGTCTTCAGATTGCAAGTAAGTGGGCAAGTATACGCAAACTGCATTAAAGCAGCAATTTATAGTTTTTAGTACATATATGGTTAACTCCTCTTTTGCGTAACAGCTTTATGGGTTCTTTCTCTATAGCTCTGTCGTTAATTATAGATTCTGTAAAACAGTATTACTGTTAGATATTACAGTGAACTGCATAGCATAAACGTTTACGCATGCGCTGTATCGAAGCATAATACCCATATTTTTCGCAGTCCGTGTGTTCCATGGCGATAATGCGTAATGCGCAATATATCAATACTAGACCTTTCCCTAATCTTTTGTTTTATTCTGTCCCATTTTAAAGCACTGGAAGGAACCTGATATCGTTCTGAAATTTAAACTTCCTTTGCAGTTACAATTCTAGGCGTCAGTCTTCGCGACCGTTTGGATGGATTTCATGACGAACTCTTGTTGTGTTATGTTTCGAGTGGCATTTGGATTGGAGCACTTTTTGTACTAACGGGTAGCTTTGGTCTCGTCAGCGAGTCCAGACGAAAACGTCCGCCTATAGGAAGCACTCCAGCTAGAAAATCTTATTGGGGTTGGAAAAATGTGTTCTTCGTAACCAGTGTGGTTTCGTCGATTCTGAGCATCATCTTGATCTGGATATCTTCTACTATGAGCTCTGATTGGCTCAAAATCGCACTTCCGGTGAGAAACAAAAATGAAATGCGATAGTAGTACATAGTGATACCGGGTTCCATTACATTAATCTAAATATTCCTGTGATTTATGTATGTGGTATACAGAATATGTGACTATGTATAACATGACCTAGCAGGTGTATATCATTATCAAGATTCAACAAATGTAGCTTATGTCCCTACGTTCAAGATAACTATAAACATGATCCAGTTACTTTCAGGATAAACGTGATGTATTATCGTATGAATACATGCGAATGTATAATATGGACAAAATAATTTCATCCGTATTTTTACGCAATGTTGTTTTATGTTCCACGTTATATAACGTGGAACATAAAACAACATTGCGTAAAAATACGGATGAAATTATTTTGTCCATATTATACATTCGCATGTATTCATACGATAATACATCACGTTTATCCGGTATATATGTCTTTCGGAAATTTTTTAGTGGAATTATAATTATGCTCCGTTGCAGGTGGAATAATAATGCATAGATACTGTAAAGCATGTAAGATCATGAGTGTCAAGCTGATAAGGTTTTGTATTGTTAGTCTCCATACTTCCGGTCGAGTTGGCAAGTTATATCATCCAAAATTCCCGTGGCATTGGTTTCACTTGCGTTTCTTTTGATGGCGTCTGGAATCCTGAGCCTTCCCGTACATGTTGCAGCGGCTTATCTAAGCTGGAAAAGTCTTCGAAGATCTCCAACAAGCGGAATTACTGTCTTCTATGGAGGATCTCCATCTGCAATAAATCTGCATCGATCAAATGGCGTACGCCAGATCGAGGTCATAACGAGACCTGCCAGTGAGGTATTTGATCACGTTATCCTCGCCACAGCGGATTCACCATATCTGTCGCGGCCAGACCCGGTTATTTCAACTGCGACCAAAGGTTATAACGGTTCTACAGAAGTGTTGTCGTCATACTTTTGATTATAACAGACCTGATGTGTCTGTCTTTGTTGAGCTTCCAAAGTGTTTCAATACACTTTTATAATCATGTATCGAATAAGTTGTAAGACTCATAATGTGTACAGAAACAGAATATGAAATATAAATTGTTCAAAGAATCTTAGATGTATGTCAAGTTCATTGAACAGATCATGAAAATAATAAGTTGAGATCCTTCAACTTGCAGTAAGGAATAAAATGGAAACAGATTCCGGTATGCTGAATAAAAAAAAATCTGCTGCAATATAATTAATTAATCACTTCCGCTTATAGGGGCGGATTCTGTTTTCAGATTCATTTGGAAGCTATTAGGCTTTAATGTGGCTAGAAACATTTCGATAATCATTGTGGTCAGTCCGATGCAAAATTGTGGTCAGCTGCCCAGCTGTCATGTGTATTTTCATAATTACAGCTGATTGATGGAAAAAGTTATGTCCTCAGATTATGTGTTATCGCATTTGGTTGGTGAAAGCTATTTAATTCATCAACTTGAAATCCGCCATTTCCTTCGCAGCACTAAAATTTCCACTGTTTCTTAAAACACGCACCCCTGTTACCGATTGAGCTATTTAGTTTTGTCGCCGTGACCTTTCTGCTCTTCTTTGAATCCCAATCTCACGAATCCAAATTTTACCATCTGGCTTCGAAAGTGCATGCATGTAAGACATTGTATGTACAGCGCCGTGTTTACCAAGTTATTTTTTATCATAATCCAATCAAAACACACGATAGCACTTATATAATTATTATGGGATCAGCAGTTCAGATCGACCCGGCATACATTTTCGAAACCTATCTGAAAACAATAATTTCCGCTGGTTATAATACTTCTGCTGTTCAGCAGCTGTTTAGATTCTGCGGTTTTTTTTTCAAAATCTTAAGTTCGGTTTTATTTACGCTGAATGGAAGCTTTTGAAAACTTTGCAGTCCTTAATTCGTTTTCTACGGCTTGCTAATCACGCAAGTTGCCAGCTAAACTTGTGTACTCCTACCACCGGAAACAGTTTTGTGTTACAGAAAAGTGTTTTTCGGTGTCATCTTTGAGATCGATCCCAACGATTTTAGATTATAACTTAACTTCCCTCAGCATCCAAGCGGAAAAAAACTGCGCTCGTTGTGGAACATGTTACCGAATCAACCGTCAGGACTACGGTATTTCTGCCGGTCCAAAATACACGTCAACTAATGATTTATTTTAGGTTTTCATACATAATGGAACGATATTTACAGTATATTCATGTTTAGATTTATATTCATAATTAGTATGCACATCTTAACATTCCAAAAAATCTTTATTTACGGTATATGGCAATATTCAGATACAATCGCATATGTATCATAGTGAATCAGAAGCAGACAAGCATCAATAGAAAAGAGCTGTACAACAGTGGAAAGGTACAAAATCAATTTTAATAATATCATACGATCAGCTCTATCCAAAATCAGGAAGTGATCCAGTTCCAGTACCGCCAGTACCCGTAGAGGACGTGGCGACTGTTACCGTTGTAGTAGCCGTATTGATACCGGTGCTGTCTATTGCGATGATTACCAGTGTTTGAG
>JAQGAU010003064.1:0-13969 GCA_034698045.1 Paramacrobiotus richtersi
TCAAAACCTTTAGTTTTCGCAAAAGTTAACCATGGTTAACGACTAATTAGTGAACTAATTTAGTTTTGCCATCCCTACACTCAAGTTAATTTACATAGTAAATATGTTGCAGATATTATATGTACATATACTATCTGCAGCAGACTACTGGAAATGGCTTCGCACAAGAACTCTGACAGAGGAGAGACATCCGGGTAAGTAAATATCGGCAAACTCGACCAAAAAGTCGAGTCGTAGTAGTCGAGTCGGAACCATTCGTAGTACTTGACGTAGTACTTGACTGGGCTGCAGACCTTCCTCTGCACCGCCTTTGCGCAACACTGTCACTGAGCCGCCGGTATTCAAACACCCAGATTCATTATGCCAGTCACAGTTTATCATTCGTGTATCTTTGAAATTTGCAACCGCATTTCACTAATTTCTCTTACGCCAACTGATCGACAATGGTGCAGTCCCACTCGTGACATATCAGTACAACGGGTCCGGTCGAAGTTTATTTCTAGCCAGATGACATGTCCTTCGAATGCGATTTCATTCTTAGAATGCGATTTCATAAGTTGGGCGTGCGTGAGCAAGTGTTTTTTATATATTTATTTCATTTCTGACAGACAAGCCATCTCGTGTGCCCGGCCATCATCAATTTTATGCTTACGTTCTGTCATCGTTTTTTTATGTTCGTCTTAGCCAAGCATTGTAACAGGAAACACTAGAACGAAGAGAAAAAAATTCTCCTATCAAGTGGTATATTGTATTTATTCGATACCAGACAAACCCCGTTGTGGGACATACCAAGTCCGATATCGCAAATTGTTCTTCTGTGGAGAAAATCTTTCCACAAGCGCTTGAAAACACAATGTTCGCCGTGCTTTATGATCCTGACGGTGATCACCATGCTGCTGAAAACCAGCGCACAACTGCACGGGCAAACGCATCAGTGCACGTGAGCGTTGCTAATTAACCGAATGTCTTTCTTCTGTCAAATTTCTTGTGTAAAACCACTTCGAGTTCGCTGCAAATGAGATACAGATATTTGTCTCGACCGTGTACACAGGGAACATGCGTCTTTTTAACTACACGAACGGTAACGAAGCTTACCACCCGAACCGGTTTAAGTGTAATAGGATCATTGATGCGCCGTCTGACAACAGTCTCGCCGATTTGTATAGCAGTCACTGAGTCACATTTTCTTGAATGCCAGGCCCAGTTTATCTGGCTTGCAGTCTTGTTACGTGGTAAAGTCTAGTACCCAACAGACCCATGCAATCTGTTAAAAAATTGTCTAACCAAGAGATCCCATTTTTTGACGCTATAATGAAGATGTGGACTGCCGCATTGACAGTAACTGCATTTGTCTTCTTAGCCAGAGGAGTTAACGGTTGGCAAATGACCCCTGAAGTTCATAAGAAAAAAAAGACTAACGAAGTGTTTTGCTATTCAACAAGGTGTCCACACCGCGTCATCCTCGCTCGATCCGCAACTGGAGACGGACTGCAGTGGACCTCTAGCCGAAAACCGAGTGGAGGTGATTCCGGACGTCTCGTATGCATTTCGCACCGACTACTTGACATTCAACGAGTGCAAGTCCTATGAAGAGGTTCCCTGTTCGCCCAATGAAGTCGCTAGATGTCGAGAAAGTGTTACAACACTGAATCCGTTCCTCAGAACCTATTTTGAACTGGACTGCACAGGATCTTTCTGGGTCAAAACCGGGACATGGCGGTCACTCTTGCGCAATTTTACTAACAATTTTAGTATAATTAGTCCGAAGCGAGCGTTAGCCATGAAGATCAGGGAGGGAAATGATACGCAAGATCCACTCCATGCGGATGTGTTTGAACCAGTCCGCAATCAAGTTATCGACCTCACAGTACATGCTGCTGCCAGTACCGTAGTCACTTTAAAAATCTACAACATTGGAATACTGCCCAGTTTGGTTGCCCTGTGTGTTGAGAGAGGATGGAATTTAACCATCAAGAGACATGATTTCAATCGGATTCCCAATGTTAGACTGATAGTTTTTGACCGGACGACCATTATGGAAATCCAACCGTACACGTTCACGGATTTGCCACACCTCCAGAGCTTGTCGGTGGACAGGGGCTTATGGCATATCTTTCACAAAATCGGCGTTTATTCACTGGAGGTAAGCAGGTTTAAAGAAAGATCATCTAACAGTTCCATGGAGTCGCCTAAGCGTCCGAGCGGGCTGTGGGACGATGACGATCTCGACAAGTACCATCGCATCCACTGCGACTGCTCCTTCGCCTGGTACAGGAATTTCCGGAAGTTGGCTGCATCGAAACAGCCGGGTGAAATGGCGATTATAGGAAGCTACCAGTCCGAATCTTTCGATCCATTTAACCGTAGCCCGTATGTGGACGTGGCGTCAGTGGACTGCGCAAAGAATTTGACCAAAGATAATTATCAAGTGGATCAGTTCTCCTATAATTCCACTTGCTTTGGTGTGTGTTGATAGTGCGCGATCGTCGGTTGTTCGGTATACACTGTGCATAATGCCGGTAGGTCGGTGGTACCGCTCACCTAGTCTCCTTCATCGTTTGAGCAAAACATTCTGAATTTCTCAGGCGGAAACTTTATAAACATGTAAGATTACTATGGTTTATTTTGTTTTTACCAAAATGTCTTCGGCTGCCGTCTCAGCTTTTCCTTCAACATGCATTGTTATTGTTATTGCACTTCAAGGCAGGTAACCCGGTTCCTGCTACAGTTGACATTAGTAGCACGGGAGTTTAAACCTGGCTGACAACGTCCGGTAAACCATTAGAATTCAGAACAACCACCAAACAAGAGATTTCCAGAAAAAAAAACAAATTAGCTAAGTGAGAGTAACATCGTAAAGTGCATTTCGAAAACTCGCTAATGAACAAGATTCGAGAAGACCGCCTCCGGTCCGTTCCAGCTGGTCCAGAATTTTCTTCAGCCGCATCGCCAAGGTGGTATCTCCCATCTTCGTTGTCGCTTGTGCCTTTATGATTGTTCGATCGCTGTTGCGAAGGCAGTATGGCTTCGATGGCTTTTCCAGCACAACCATTTCCGTAAGATATTCAGGCAATTGGAAGTATCCTCGTAACGACTTCGATCCACGTAACAGACTGTCACTTGGACTTGAATATCTTTCATATTACTTATGTTTCGCTTATTTTACTTCGACGATTTCCCCGTTTTTTCCAAGATACACTGATTAACAGATTCAATCGAAAAACGGACGAACTAGCAATAACAGCAATAGGCTAACAAGGCGCGTTATCCAGCGCATTTTCATCGTTGCAGAACAATACAAACTGTTACTGCACACCTACACAAAATTCAGAAAAACCAACATGAAAATTTTTCTAAAGTTTTTTGTTCTGCCTGGGTAAAGGCAAGGAAAACTTGCGGTCGCATAAACAATCCACTGTGGTACGAAACACTGCTGTATACGGTGCCTTGATCCAAAACAAGAGCATACGCTGCTGCAGCCGTTACTGACAATATGGCCCGAATCAACTATCACGATAACCGTTAGAGAAATCGGCGAGAGTGTTGCCGAGATATGACTCAGTACAAAAAATTGAAAAATACACGCACCAATGATAACGTAATCGTGCCGAGAGAAAACGTTATACTTGACTGGGCCAGCGATTTCTCCCTAACGTCAGTCTAAGCGCTATGCACAAGATTCGGAACAAAACCAGGCATAACGTGCAGGCGCTGTCTGATTGCCGGACTGAGCCATTCTTTCGCTTAGCACAGACAGCTAAATTTACTACCGTGTCGATTAATATCTAGAAATGAGTGCAAGACAGCAGGCAATCAAGGATCTTGACCAGGCTATAGTAATCGACGCTGTTCATAAGCTGCTCAATTCATCGGAGAGCAGCCTGTTTGCATCGTCCAGTCAGCAAAGCGAGAGCACCGAAGAGTTAACATCAGACGACGACGAAGAATTTACATCAAATCTTCTCTCACATGTGAATATCCGCTCTTATGTCGAGGGAACAAGATACATAGCGGCTAGAGATCCGATTCCAAAGAGCAGAGACTTTATTGAAAATGTGCTCCCTCATTACCCTGAGCGACAGTTTCGCCAGCATGCACGTATGTCCAAGGCCGGCTTTAATCGTGTGGAACCGCTAAAACCGTCCGGACGGAAAACCTGTCCGCCGGACACTTTCCCCCCGCAACCGCTAAAACCGTCCGGAGGGCCGAAAAAACGTCCGCCGTAAATTTTGCCCACCCTAAATTTTTTTACCTCCGGACCCCCTCTGGCGTTTCAGCCTTAGCCGGACACATTTCCCGGGCATGTTCCGACAGCCGGACACTTTTCGCCGAAACGATCTGTTCTGTCCTACAGGCCGGACACTTTTCCGCGAAGTGTTCTGTTGTGTCCAACAGGCCGGACACTTTTCACCAGAGTATCCTATAGGCCGCACACTTTTCCCCAGAGTGTCCTACAGGCCGGACACTTTTCCCTGAAGTGTTCTGTTGTGTCCATAAGGCCGGACACTTTTCCCTGAAGTGCCGTAACTCCGGGAATGTTCTGTTGCCAGGATAATATTCGTGGAATTCGGACACGGTTTATTGGAAGGTTCCTATAGCTCGGGCACTTTTGAAAGTGTCACGGAAGCCGGACACGTTTACCTGGTGTGTGCTGCAGGCCGGACACTATCATACACGGTAATCCGATAGCCGGAGAATTTTTCCAGAGTGTGCCTCGGGGGCCGAATTGCACCGCAGCCCGGACGCTGACCTTCAGAGCGTTATTTAATCGTGCCTTGTCCGCCGGACATCATTTCTCTGTGTTTACGAAACTCGTCGTGCGCTTCATTCTGCTAAACAAGGTCGCGCATCACCACGTGCCCGTTTTGCGAGCCTGACACTGTTTTGCGGGCAAACGTGTTTAGCTTCCATGTCACATTGGGAATCGTATCCGGCTTCCACAACACTCTGAAGAATCACGTCGGAGTTGCGGAACACTCCGGCCCTCGCGCCACAGACTAGGGACAGGTGTCCGACTTCCATGACCTTCCTGAGAACAGTGTACAGCTAAACGGACACTTCCAGTGTCGTGCAACACACCAAGTAACAGTTTCAGCATTCCGTGACACCATGGAGAATAGTATGCGGCTTTCACAACACTCTGGAGAGTCGTGTCCGGCTTAACGTACATTCCTGAGGTCGGGGAATAGACCAAGGAGCAGTGTCCAGCTTCCATGACACGCTGGGGAATAGTGTCCGGCTTCCACAGCACTCTGCAGAATCGCGTTCGGATTACGGAACACTTCGACTCTGGCGGCACAGACTGAGGAAAGGTGTCCGACTTCATTGACACTCTGGAGAACAGTGTACGCCGTACGGCTAAACGACGACTCCTGGGGTTGCTGAACGTATAAGAACACTTCGAGGAAAAGTGTCCGGCCTTATGGACACAACAGAACACTTCAGGGAAAAGTGTCCGGCCTGTTGGACACTCCCGGGAAAAGTGTCCGGGCTGTTGTACACCAATAGAACACTGTGGGGAAAAGTGTCCGGGCTGTTGGACACCAACTGAATCCTGCGGGGAAAAGGGTCCGGGCTCCTGGACACGAATTGAACCCTGCGGGGAAAATTGTCCGGGCTGTTGCACACCAATAGAACACTGCGGAGAAAAGTGTCTGGGCTGTCGAACACGTCCGGGAAAAGTGTCTGGGTGAGACTGTGTACCAGAAACCTGTTTCGGGAACAAAAGTTCTGGGTGGGCAAAATTTACGGCGGACGTTTGTTCGGCCCTCCGGACGGTTTTAGCGGTTGCGGGGGAAAAGTGTCCGGCGGACAGGTTTTCCGTCCGGACGGTTTTAGCGGTTACAATCGTGTATTCAGCTTTATCAAGGATCACCCGATTTTTACCAACGATTCTAAGAATCCGCAGTCGGATCCCAGATTTCAGCTATTCGTATGTCTATACCGCTTCGGTTTCTACGGTAATGCCTCTGGTCATGCGCCAGTGTCCAGTCATTGCGGGATCGGCTACGGCACTGTCAACAGGCAGTTTGCGAAATTTGGTTGCCTAGTAGTCACTGGTCACGGTCACGGCTTACCAACGCGCTGATCGTGCCAGTTTACCTGCCAACCCCTCATATGATTTGCGAAAGTTGGTCAGGACGCTCGAACTGGTCAGGCCGCAAGGAACAGAACAGACAGAACTTCGATTTGAAAGGTAGCAGACAGGACCATGATTTGAAAGGGAATAGAGGGAAATATATTTTGTTCTATGTTATAGTTCCGTAGGCATTCAGGTGCATTGCCTTTGGTAAGTGACGGTTTAAACTTTACCGGCTTTTTGATGATTCCGAGCCGATAGTTTTGTAGAGAATTGAATTCTCTACACAGTGATATCAAACTTTACAACACTTGACGAACGCACTCATTGCTCGTGCGAGTTTAACCAGCGTGGTCACGCTGCTTTGAAACTGGACGCAGGAAAACGTCTTTTGATCGGCCGGCCGAAGCATTAGATGTCATGCCACGCAGGTTGGCCACCCATCCTAATGAGCTTTTAATTGCTTTTTTACGACATGCGGCCGCGTCCTGTGACCGGTGACTACTGAAAACTCATAATCGCAAACCTGGTAATCTGTTTACCGCGCGCATTATATTTGCTCTGCTCTCTCTCGAGCGCAGTGTGGTCACGTGGCCAGACGCGCAAGAACGCGCAGAGATTGGAAGACGCAACAGAGACGCAGGCGGCTTCCCTTTCTGCGTCGGGACTATCATTCCATTGTATAAGGAACCTGCCATTGCTGCCGCCGAAGCTTATTATCACCGTAAGAACGGATACGGACTAAATGCGACAATCATATGCGACGATCAGAAGCGAATACGCTTCGTCATGTGCGGATATACAGCATCGTGCCACGATAGCCGTGTATACTGTTCCTCCAAACCGGCAATTAATCCAGCTAATTACTTCAGCAATGATGAATATCTGCTGGCCGACAGCGCATACGCGATATCTTCTACTGTTATCACTCCGTTTAAGCTGCCTTTCTCATTACAGCCTGGTAATGGGCAATTTAATTATGATCATGCAAAGCGGCGCGCTAATGTTAAGAACACCATTGGTATGGTAAAAAATCGCTTTCAAAGTTTAAAGGGACTGAGGATTGATATACGTAATGATTCCGATCATGCGCGGTGTAATTATTGGATTCGTGTGTTGTGTGCTGCACAATTTACTTCTGAATGATTACTACGATCCGGCTTGGGGGGATATTAATAAGGCTGTGGCTGATAACGATGACGATGACGGAGACGATGGTTACCTGGCTATGGACACGAGAGGTATGACTGAAAAGGCCAAAGGAGAAGCTAAGCGGGAGCGTCTTAAAGCTTTTGTTCGTGATCATAATGCATCGTAACGCGGCTTGCTGTGTCGTTTTTATGAAGAATAGCTTTGCTGTATTCCAGTTAATTATTAATTTGCCTTATTGTGCTACCTTTTATCTGAAAAGCGGGCGTGTAGTGTTATTAATTAAAGTCTGCGGCAAACGGGATCTTATCAGTTTAATTCGATAATCGATATCAGATAACAAATTAACGACTTCAAAAAATGATATAAACTGAAAGAGGTAAGAATGATTTGCAAATTAGTTGTAAAACCCCATGAATGACAGAAAATGCAAAATCTATGCACTAACTAATATGTACCGTACTAGAGCGGTTTAGAAGTCATACAGTGATATTTCATTCAAACGTGTATATTATCGGTACATAGCGTAATTAGCCCGCAAACCACTACTTGTTCATCATTAAACGGAACAATTCGCGCTGGTTCTCCGCTTCAATTTTCCGTATTTCCAGTTCCGTTTTGCGTAACGCATTCTCTTCCTGTCGCTCCTCCCGTCGCAGTTTCTGTTCTTCCTCTTTCTCCTTCCGCCGTGCTACCAAATCAACTCTTCTAATCTCCAGTTTTGCTGCGTTTGCTTTTTCTGTAGCTTCATTAATCTTTTGCAGTACCTCCGGCATTGTGGGTGGTTTTTGTTTCTTCTCTTTACAACTCGTGTTCGTATTGTCTTCTTCGTCGTCTTCGCCCAGCAGACCCGCATGCGCAAGCTCGTAACGATCCATAATAGAGACATCGATGGGATCGTAGCGAGTAACACGCAGGCGTTTCTTAGCTCCTGCTTGAGCTTCCGGCTGCTTTACATGGCTGGTGCTCGCGACATTAGGAGCGCGCTCTCCCTCATCCACATTTATTGTTGGAGTGGGCGTTTCGGTCACCTGACCGGGATCGTGTTGTGCTTCCTCTTCACCGGCATCGCTGTCATTCGCGTCCAGGTTCTTAAATAAATGTCTGGCGGCATCGCCAGGTCCATCTTCAGAGTCGCACAGGTGGGGCAGGATGTTGTTGGGCCGATCCCACATAAACTTATCCAGCCGATAAAAGTACTTAAACCTCTTTTCGATCTCTCCTGCAACGAAATCCTTTAATGTACTACAGTAAAAGCGCTTACTGCGTATTAGTTGTAATTGTTATGTACCGTAATATTGACAGTCCACATGCATATACATGTGGTACATGCGCATATAATTGTATAAAACATATACATTGTTTCTACAGTGTTTCACGTAAGTATTCTGTTGATATTTTCTGTTTGCCCTTAAATATCAGTGAAGGTAGCAGCAGACACCAACTTTAAAACCTTAAAATGTTAAAGTTTGCACAAAGTTTAAAATTTTTAAAATCCAACTTTTCCTCTCTAACTTTCTCAGCTAGCCATTACGAACTGCCGTTTTAAAATTTTAAAATTTTAAACTCCGTGCAAAGTTTAAAATGTTAAGTTTTAGACTTCGGAATCATACAGCGGTTACAACTACAATCAGTTAGAAACAAAGCTCCGTCAATTAGCATAACACTGAACGGCAGAAAATGATTTTAAAATGTATGTAAAAGTTGACAAACTTGAACTCGAACTGATATTTGATCTGCTTTATAATTATGTACTTTGTAAACTTGTAATTATGATATTATTGTGCTTGTTACAAAGCTCGTATTATGATCTATGTACAGTCATTTAATCATGTCATATAATTATGATTGTATGATAATTATGATTTGTAGTAATCACATAAGACGGCCAGCAGCAGTACTGCGATTTAATACCTTTCAGCGTGTTAAGTTTTTCCGCCCGTGTTAATTGTGGTTCGATGCCCGTTCCGGTCTGCCCAAGCCAGTCGCATGTCTCGCGGTGCTTTCTTTCCAAAGTGCCAACTTTATCGATAATTGCAGATTCGTCGCGCTTTGCAGTAATCCCGTTGTCTCGCAACAATGCAATAATTTCCGTCGCCATGCTTCTCTTGGTAAACGAAGATGATTTTTGACCGCTGTTTCTCCAGCGGTTATAATTCTCCTCCAGCCATCCGAGGATCAAATCCATTTCCTTGTCAGTGTAGAATGTGTGTGCCTTCCGCGTCGTTGTTGTTGTTTCCGGTTTTGATTTGTTGTTCGCATCAGGTCCACTTGAAGCCAGTGCATTAGCGACGAGAGAAGCAATAGGTACCAATTTTGGCAAAATAACCTTTTTAACCGGATGTTTCGGCTGCATGTTCATTGTAATTGAAATTAGTTCAATTAGTAATTAAAAAAGAATCAAGTCGAAAATATGCTGATTGAACAGAAGGAAAATTTTAACTGTTGTATCTGGGAGAATCACGAAGGCGCCAAAAGAATGCGTAAACTTTTGATCGTCGAGTTAAGTTTTGCATGGTGCAGAATGTTGTGCCGATTTATGAAAAGGCACGATCGGCAGACGTTTTGTTAATCGGCAACAAAATGTTCAGTCAACAAATCAGAACGCTCTTATCTTTCGGCTGGTCGTGGCTACGTTTCTGTGCGATGCAACGGAGCGTTGTGCAGCTTTCCGTGCACTATATCGGCGTTTTAAGAAACAGCTAAACGTGATAGTTGATTCGGGCCAATGAGCCGTACGTAGACACTCCAAACTGGAAAAAGTTGACACGCTACAAGGAATGGCGCGAAAATCGTGCGAATGTTTAACTCCATTCATTATCAAACCGCCAAACGATTCCGAATGTCTCCATATCGGAATCAACGAATGCAAGCTTTACTTGTGCGGCAAAGCTTCGGTGGGTAACCGTGTGTTGCTGACACTGACCAGTACTTCATTTGGAAGTACGATGGCTTTTCTCTATCGGTTCCACTAACAATGTAAGTCACCCTCTTTATCACATTGTACAACCGCAAAACATTGGTATACACGTGGATTTTGCGTTTGAATTTTCCAAGCCAAACGAAAAAGTACGGTACCGTGTTGTCAGGGCCGACAGCTATTCTGGCACCAATCATAATGAAAGGACTATCATGTTATCGTGAGGCCGCATGGGACGCTTGTTTGCACATGTGTAATGTCGATAGTACCTAATGTTCACAATAAACCTGCCAAAAGAATTACATTCGCGTTTTATGCGCGGTAAGAAATCGGTCTGAATGTCGGTTCCGTTTACTTCTTTTGTTTTTATGCACTTCCACTGTAGCACTACAAGAGCATTTTTTGTAAAAGGCAGATGGTAGACATACATACTACATAGCTTAGTGTATGTAACGGACAAACTGCTGCTGAATGTGTCGGGTTTTCCACGGATTGTCTCAGTGAGTGTAAAGTATCTCGGATTTACTGGAGTCTCCCGTTGGAAAAATAGTCCAAATGCTAATTCTTTGTTAAACACAAACCGAACTATTGTGCTTGAATTTTGTGGAAGTAATCCAAATAAAATTTAACGAACCATGAGATAAAAAAATGTTGAAAATGTTGACAAGAAAACATGGACTTCGAAGAAATCACATGCGTCTGACTAGAGACAAGAGCACACATATCTGTACGCATGTACGCACTGTGAGAATAAGTGGGTTAGTGGGCCCATTAACCCACCAGCACAACAGTCGTTATAGGAGAAACACCCAACTCTAAGTGACTTCTTCAGTCTGTCACGTGGATGGTCGATCGCACGAATTGCTGAGACGGCAGGCGAATATGTTTCATATAGTTAAACAGAATATGTAAGCAGAACCTGGTGTCACTGGTTTATGAAAGTTTCAGGCTAAAACATTCAACACCGTTTTCTCAAACGGGAAAGAGTGGATTCGAATCATGAACAAGTGACGATCGCGCACTGTCAACACACACCAAAGCAAGTGGTATTAAAGGAGAACTGATCCCCCATTCGATAATTATCTTCAGTCAAATTCTTTGCACAGTCCACTGATGCCATTGTCAGATAAATGCTACCACTAAATGCACTGAAATATTCGGACTGATAGCTTCCTATGATGGCCATTGCGCCAGAATTCTTCCATTCCGCCAGCTCCGGCTTGGATTTGAGGAAATTCCTGTACCAGGCGAAGGAGCAGTCGCAGTGGATACGACGGTACTTGTCGAGATCGCCATCGGTCCACAGCCCGTCCGGACGCTCAGGCATGCTCGCAGATTTCTCACTAGCGGAGCCATTCAGTCGTTCTTGTGCATCCCGTACTTGCGTTAAATAAACGTCAATTTGGTAAAAGATATGCCATAAGCCCTTGTCCACTGACAAGCTCTGGAGGTGTGGCAAATCCGTGAATGTATACGGTTGGATTTCCATAATGGTCGACAGATGAAAAATTATCGATCTCACATTGGGAATCCGATTAAAATCATGTCTCTTGATGGTTAAATTCCATCCTTTCTCAACACGAAGGGCAACCAAACTGGGCAGTATTCCAATGTTGTAGATTTTTGAAGTGACTAAGGGACTGGCCGCAGCGTGAACTGTGAGGTCGATGACTTGATTGCGGACTGGTTCAAATACATCCGCATGGAGTGGATCTTGCGTGTCATTTCCCTCCCTGATTTTCATGGCTAACGCTCGCTTCGGACTAATTATGCTAAAATTGTTAGTAAAATTGCGCAAGAGTGATCGCCGTGTCCCGGTTTTGACCCAGAATGATCCTGTGCAGTCCAGTTGAAAGTAGGTCCTTATGAACGGATTAAGTGGCTTGTAATCTGTTTTGCGACATCTGGAGAATTCAGTTGGCGAACACTGCACTTCTTCATAGGACTTGCACTCGTTGAATGTCAAGTAGTCGGTGCGAAATGCATACGAGACGTCCGGAATCACCTCCACTCGGTTTTCGGCTAGAGGCCCACTGCAGTCCGTCTCCAGTTGCGGATCGAGCGAGGATGACTCGGTGTGGACACCTTATTGAACAGCAAAAAGCACTGCGTTAGCTTTGTTGGTTATAAACTTTAGATAGATTTACCTACCTTCTCTAGTTAAGATGATGAATGCAATCAATGTCAGTGCGGCGTTTATCATCTTCATTCCAGCGTGAAGAACCGCGATCTTTTGGTTAAACAATTTATTATTAGGTTGTACGGGTCGCAAAGTACTAAACTTTACCGTGTCTGGCATTCAAGAAAATACGACTGCTGTACTAATCGACGAGTGTAAAGGTGTGAAGGTTATGCGCTTGTTAGTTGTTTACGAGAACCCTATTGGTTGTATACTTGCTTTGCCTAGAGCGTACCCTAGAGCTTGGACTGTAGTACAGTCCATTCTACTATACGGTAACGGGTAACCAAGAACCCAGTAAAACGTAGCACCTTTCCTACGTTACACGAGCCATCGTTAGACGGTGAATCAATGATCAGATTACACTCAAGTTAACCCGTGATGAACCTTTAAGTGCTGTCTGCGGGCGTATCAGATCAGATCCGCAGACAGATCGTGTAACAAAAATCAAAAAAGAAAACAGTACAGTATATACTAGGGCGATAAGATACGTTCCTGTTAGAAAGATAAAAAAATACCGATGGAATGCCCGTATGTACCGGTCGAGACAAGTATCCGTATATCATCATCTGCAGCAAATTCTGACAAATGGTGTTGCGCAAAGTGGTTTTACGCAGGAACTCTGACTGAAGAGAGACATTCGGTTAATTGTCGGCAACTTGAACGAGCAGTAAAGTTGAACCATCCGTACGAATTAACATGATTTTTTCGACTGGATTACAGATCTTTCTCTGCATCCCTATGCGCAACGCTGAGCCGCCGGTATTAAAACACCTTGATTCATTATACCAGTAACAGTTTATCTGTCGACTTTCGTGACTCCTTCAAAGTTGTAAGCGTATTTTTCCCAATAGACGGATTTGTCCCGCGTCCACTTATCCGCAGTAATGCGGTCTCATTCATGACCTTTAAGTAACAACGTGTCCATTCGAAGCTTATGTCTATCCGGATCACCGGTTAATACATAGAATGCGATTTTATAAGCTGGCCCTTAGCTGGGCGTGTGTGAACAACCGTTTTACGACATTCGTGTTTACCAAATACGTAATCACAAAGGTCCATCGAAATATGCGGAAAGACCGGGAATCGTTTGTCTTCTTACAGTTAGTCATTTTGCGCCGGTAGTTGCCTTTTATGAAGAAACCGTTTATGGGTGCTTGGGTACGCATGTTTTTATTGTTGTGGGATGGCGAATAACTGATCGCGTAGGCATTAACAAACAGCCTGTAGGCGTACTGACAATGAGATTAACATGGTAGCAGCGTTGCAACGCTATTACATATTCGTCAAACTGATTTCAAACAAGGTGTCGAAAATACCAGGCAAAAAAAGATACGGTAATCGAAAGATACTAGGCAATCCGACATAGCAATTTAGCTCTAGTGGTACGTACACGTACAAGATAACAGAGATACGGGACATCCGTACTGCTGCGGTTTGACGGCTGGCATCTTCATTCATAATTCCATAGTTATGAATTCGCGCCTGTTGTATATTCAAAAGAGTTTTGGTGTATAGGAAAGTGACACGATAATCCTTCTGAAGAACACTTTGACTGTGCCTGCTGAAACGAACATGCATCTGCATGTCGAGGAAACACACACAAGAGCCATAAAGGCCGTAAAGGTCTTTAATGGCAAAT
>JAQGAU010003065.1:0-13969 GCA_034698045.1 Paramacrobiotus richtersi
AAATGACCTGTGGCAATGGCAAGCAACACATTGGCAATGACAAATGAAACATCGATCTTCGCTGTTGGATTGTCAACCAACAACAGACACCAGATCTGGTTTTCATATCCAAAGATCTTCACCACGTGACATGAATTCGGCAAATACTGCGCAGGACTTTGTCATAGCGATCTGGACATTACAAAAAAAAACAAAAAAACAAAAAAACTGTGCTCACATATTTTGGTACACAGCAGAATGAAGTACTTCCATGAGTTTATTTGTACTCTTGTTACTCGCACCATGCAGCAGCTCTGATGTCACTTCTAACTGGCTATATATAAAAACGCAGTTAAAACGCTCGTGGACGAATTAATCGGTCGGTTTGAGTCGGTACCATAAACAATCACATAGAACTCACCCACTTGCGAGCACATCGTACTTACAGAGAGCAATAATGCACTGTAATGTGTGCACTGTAATTCGAAAACGTAATTCGTTCCAAACTATACCATTACGCAAATTTGCGGTGTGGCACTGGTTTAATATTCCACGATCATGTTACCCTTTGTCCCTGTTTTTGTTGTGGGTTTCCTTGAAACTTTACCTTTCACTCGGTAAATTAATTTGTGAAAGCGGAACTTAAGCTGCTGTGCATGAAAGGCTGTACGGGACTGGGCAGTTGCGGATACACCAAGGGCTGTTGTTGGGCGTACCGCGTACGCGAGTTGGGATCAAATGTTACAAGGCGATCCATGGTGCTACACGTCTCCAAGGGACTGCGTCAGTGGACAAAGTGCAGTGATGATGTGGACTGCCACCTGGAAATGACCTGTGGTGATGACATACGATGTACTGGTGATGCCAAATAAAACATCCATGTTCGCTGTAATTAGATTAATGCCAATCAAAAACGTCTTGATTCCGTCCTCCATGAATGCTGCGCAGTACTTTGTCATCATTGGCGAAACTACACAGTTGAGGAAATTTGTGTCAACTGTGTTTAAATTTTTCAGTGCAGAGTATATTAATATGTTTAACAGATTTTAGTGACCTTGCAGGATACTCTTGGAATTCTTACCATAGCAACGTTGCGTTACGTTTTGACCGTTAATGTTCAAAATCCTGTTTTACTTTTGACTTGCTGTCGATACGAAAAACAAGAAGCCATCTCTAACGAATTTATCTCAATCCGACAACGAGCCTTGGGTCAATCACACCAAACGTTACTCTCAGGTAACGTTAACATGCAGTTACAGGATTAATTACAGTGTAACATGGAACAGCCTAATTTCAAAACGTTAGCCTTGCAAAATGTAGTTGTTATTTCGCTGTCTATCGCTAAATTAGTATTCCATATCATATCGTTTGTACTGTCTATCGTTGTTCATATTGAAACTATACCTTGGAGTCGGTACTTTCTAGTTTCTGAGAGCTGCATAAGAAGCGAACCGTGTAATGCACTTCTGGAGAACGTTACATCTGTAATTTGTACGGTGATTTATATTCGTTTCCAACATGCGCTGTTTGCTTATTTTCTTTTTCAGTTTTATTTTTATTACAACAATTTTTAGCTGGCAGTGGCCTTGGGCATGGTCAGGTAAGCATTCTGACAGCACCTGATTGTTTTCATGGAGTATGATCTGAACATTTGGCCCTCAAACTACAATTTTCACTTGTAATTTCGGATTATGCTTACTTAGTCTTGTTAGTTGATTGTGATGCCGTTATTTCGTACTGTAATTTTGTACATTAAACAACTTAACCCCATCGCGATCAATATTTTTTTCGTACACGGTAGTAGAAAATTAATACTCAAATATAATGTAGAAGTAGAACTTGAAAGAAATGCATATACGATTTATCACTTATGTGCTTTTTCTTGTATCCGGTTAGGCGATGACGAGGAAGATGTTACCGACCATATGGCGACTCATATTCACAACCAAAGAGATAATTTTGGGATAAATATGGAAAAAAGACAGGCAAACGATGTCACCGTCGCGGTAAGAGTCAGCATAAGTAAAAGGCACCACCAACCCTATCTAGCCTGAAACGAATGCTGTGCCACGTGTTGAATGCATTATTGCGTATGACTAACAATTGTAAGCAGGCGTAATAATAAATGCGAAACGTCTAGCTGACATTATGGTTATATGTATGTATAATATTAAAGATTTCATAGTGATAAATTCTGTTTTCAATTTTTTTCCAACAGAATATGATTATTTACATGTATTTTCGAATACTATTTTACACAGACGACCACAGCGACTCCTCCAACAACAAGATCTACGACAGTTAGGGCTGCTCCTATCCGAACAACAAGGATCTCGACAACCGCTGCTCCGACTACAACACCCGGGACACAGTCCAGTAGCGCGAGGATGAGCACGACCACGGCAACAGTAAGCACCACAACCAGGACACCATCCAATGCAAACCAGGTCCCGGCAGCTAGTACCACCGCCATTCCAGCCGCGAGTACGACGGTGTCGACCAGCACCACGACACACACGATTAAGAGTAGTACTACAGCTGTTCCCGCAACAAGTGTCGCGACACCAGTATCAACAGCAACGAAAGTTACTCCAGCATTACCTGTCACGACACCAACAGCAGCGGCACAGAAAGTTGCTCCAATTGCACCTGCAACACCTATCGCGACACCAGTACAAGCGGCAAAGAATGATGCTCCAACAGTACCTATCACGACACCACCCGGTCCAACAGCAGCGACACAGAAAGCTGCTCCTGCAACACGTATCGCGACACCAATACAAGCGGCAAAGAAAGCTGCTCCTGCAACACCTATCACGACACCAGTAGCAGCGACAAAGAAAGCTGCCACTCCCTTGTCAAACAAACCGGAAGAAGTACGACCCGGTACTCAGCGCAAGGTGCCCGAGAAAGTTCCGGATACGAATGCAAAAAGTGAAAATGCTGGTACCGATCGTGATGGGAAGCCAACAGAACAACCCAAAGATGGGCCAAAGAAATCCGAGTTGTAGCTGTTCTTTTTGCGGTCCGTAGCTGCGAGACCGAACGCGCTCAACTGGATCCGTCACCCAGATTGATTTGTTTTCCGTTGTTCACCTTCATGCGTGCAGAAAATGTTCACAGGAATTTAGCAGACTGCAGGGAATAAAAGTTGTATAACTGTAAAAGGAACAATACTCCAAACATATTTATGAGAATTATTATACTGTAGATGAATAAGGGGGATTACGTTGCTTTTTATAACCTTCCTTGTGTTTTCTCCATTCACTCACTGCAGAAATACACAGAAAGTTATAAAAAGCAACGTAATCCCCTCCTATACTTATGTAAGCAAGTACAGATCCGCAACCATGATTATTCGTAAACGTGCTGATACCGAACTTATGCCAAACAATAAATATTAATATATTCGTACTAGTAATATAATTGTGAATGAATGTGAATAATGTAATGACGGTTACGATTTTGCCTATCGAATAACAATGACATTAATATTTCATCGGTAATGTTACTGCAATTCGGTATGTTCAACTGGATAAAATCTGCAGCGTAGCGGCCGAATGAGCTAGGTGAGTTGCTGTATCTGGACCTTGCTAACCGTTGTAAGTCTTTATGAAGTCTTCGTTCGAGTACAGTTGTATGTAAATGTACAAGTTGGCGTGCGCCCCATGTGCGTAGTTAAATGTCCAGTATATCGCTGGAAACGCATCTTATGGATGTGCTAAACGACTGTACTGTACATCATAATTATGTGATTTCGACATTCGAACTTGCACTTGATGGGCAACCAACGACTTACGTTTGATTTTGTAATAAATCGATACGATAAAGAGAAGCGTGACGCCGTTGTAACGCAACAACTCCCAGACCGTTGTGATATCAAATGCATACCTCGCCTCTAACACTTCTTTGTAAGCTTTGTCGGATGAACTTTTCACTGAAGGTGGTATGCTTCGGTTTCTGCTGTTTTGCCTTCACAGTCATCCATTTTGAGATTATTCATCGTCTAATCTCATCCAGCTCAAGCATTCGGATTTGTTATTTATGCGATGATTCGTCTGACTGTGCGAAAGCTGATTTCGTTTCTCCCAATATCAGTCGTGTGTCATGTTCCAATGGTTGCGAAGTCTCATTCAGCACCAACAGTAAGTACTCGTACACACGACTTCATGCACGATGTGGATTCTCAGTCGTCATTATGTCATTTGGTAGTTGTAGTCGACATTTTCTGTTCTTTTCAACAGGTTCGACGGCATCCCGAGGATGCAGTACGGACACAACTCCGGCAGGGTTCCTCAATAAATGCCGTAGATCTACAGTAATTCCAGGTCCCGATGCGGAGGAAGGTGCTCCCCTTATTGAGCGCGTGAACTGTATCTGCGCGGACCGTGACCTCTGCAACGATGCAGCTATGGCGCCGTTGAAGTATTTGTTACAGCAGTAATAACTAAAGACTCTTCGGAAATCGCGTTCGTTGAGGCGTAGAGGTGTTCGCTGAAATAGTATTAGCTTCTGTTGTCTGCGCACACCGAAAGTCGTAAGTTAATTCGCATGATTAGCTATATTCAACATACGTATTATACAACTAATATAATTCTGGACAACACTCTCGTTGGGTCGCCAGCAGTTGCATGACTTGTATGTACCCATCATGCAAGCACGGCATGAAATGAGACAAGGTTAAGCTAACTGCCGTTTCGAAAATCTATGGCAACAGCGAAGAGCTGTTGCCAGTCGACATAAATTCTTCGCACGCAGCCGCAAGTCAGCGAACGAAAAGTAAGCAAAACGTACGATTTATCAAGTGTAAAACAGTTATGCAGTAATAAAGGTCACTGAGTTAACATATCCTGTTCATTGCTGTGCTTACTTTCCCAAGCCGGTAGTAAACCAGAAAAGCCTCCCGTTTACGTGCAGTAGGGCTACACTAACTGTTTGCGCTAGCTTCGTACTCTTGGTGTTTCCATAACTTTGTTGTACTCTTTTAGCCATTTCTACGAATTTGCTCAGTTTGTCATTTGGTCTCCGAAAAACCGAGAACTAAACGACCGATGAAATGTGCTTAGATACTCGTGGAAGTACTACTTGTAACACTTGCACCTTGATGTCCTATCAATAAGAAAAAACTTGCAATGCTGCACTACTCGCTGATGTACACGCTGCTGGCGTTCACCACGCATATTCTGGTTTCGGAATCAATTCGTTGTTCGATCTGTGATCCGAATGAGGGTGCTGACAAGGATCACTGTGATATGCACCGTGAGTTTATGGAATGTTCCAATCCGGACGACTACTGTTCGGTTATCCTTGACGCGATCGCGAGTACGTGAGCAGGTTTATCTTTATAGATATCCACATTAAATATTAAATATGATCTGTGAAATAGTATACAGTCAATAACCCCGGTAAAAAAAATAAAAATAAACTCGCATCGCGAACACACACTTTACACAATCAGAAAGAGCTCATCCAATCTACTGCAATCACAAGTACCGAGAATGCACACGGCGTTTCCTCTTTGGATTTCGATACTGATTCTTTGTGACAAATATTCCATTGTGCGTTCCTCTGCATTTATAGTATACAGTCATATACTCTTTTCTGACGCTTTGCTGTCGTTTGCCGTTCTCCGTTGTCGGTAACTGGATTTAACTTGTCCATTAACATTTTTAACCTATGGTAGCTAAACCGCGCGGTATCAAGTATGTACAATAGTTTCATTTGATGATACGTGGCGCTGAACTGGTATATCTGCCCATAGAAGGTGATACGGATGCTTCGGCTGCTTTAAGACGGCAATGTCGATCTGCAGGATCTCCGGTATTCCCAGATAATCTGTCTTACTATTGCCAAAACATGTATGATAACGGAGGAACAGCCGTCGTTAACTGTGTATGCGGTTCTGATGAATGCAACATCCACAATCGTACACATCTGATGCAGTTCCTAACCAGAAATATCAGCTATCTTCAGCAGCCAGATTCCGCATGGGTATGATGTTGCCGTATGGCGATCTGCGGCACGCACTCCCATGGTTGTTCGTTTTAGTATCCGGTTATGCCGCTCGTGGAGGTACATGCCCTTCCTGGAAATAACCTTCTAGTAAGTTATCAGTTATGTGAGACAAAATTAAAAACACAAATTCTAACAAGGGGTGCGAGGAACAGGCCAGAAGCAGATTTTTTATTTGACTCATTAATGCGAAAGTAACCATAAGCCAACACTTTATGCGACAAAAAATTATGGACAGAGTTCCGGGTCTTACTTCAGGAGAGCACTGACAAGCGATACTGACAAGTGACAAAGTGCCATATACAGTACAGTAGGTACCTACTGCTTGTACTGGCAAAATTATCTGACTGACATAATTATTAATGGTATCTATAGTCACTCCAATCACTTCCCACACTGTTACGTATCTGCAATCAATCTTGACCGGAAGTACCCTAGGCGGAAAAGGCTTATCCTTCAGCTTAGTGCTACACCCGAAACTGCTACAGAAGATCTCTATTGGGCGCTATATAGTGTGCTGCAGAGCGTACTGGCGGCTTGTCAGAGCTGCGTCGCCCATCAAATATGCTTGTTCTGGGTATGCGTCCTATGCAATGCGGTTCTTGGCTACGCGGCGCTTAGCGGAGTGATTTTGGCCATAAAGAACCGAAAACTTCGGGAAATGCTTGCTCGACATGTACATACAGTACCCTTGGTATACCCTGGCGACTATGGCACTCCCGGGACACTGTTCGTGCTCTCTCAGTGCCACCGGTGGATCTCCGCTCATAAAATTTGATCGAAAATATTTTGTTATGATATATGAGTAATTTCGAAAACTGTACCGAGCCAAAACTTTGCTTCCTGCCTGTTCCTAGCACCCCTTGTAAGGACCATAAGGAGACTGATTCGCCGCAGTTTATCATTAACTTATCGTTAACATTTACGGAATGATTTTTCATGACTTTTACAGCCAGGTCATCCGAGAAAAGCCCAGTTCCGCAAGGAAACTAGCAGTACATGTTTCTCGTGTGAAGATGCGGTTGGTAGCGGCAAATGCCAGCCCATATCACATGGTTCCATCGCCACACTACAGTGCCGGCCTACGAGTATGGGATGCTACTTGGAATACACAGTGAACCCGAAAGGTCAGCAATCACGAATCTGGGCATGCTTGGGTCAAAGAAAGGCTTTAAAATATTTGCCCTGTATGTACTTACAAGAAACACCTTCGGCTGCCGCCTCAGGGTTTCTGGAGATCAGTGTTCAGAACTGATTCGAAACATTACTTTTTCCGAACAAATTTTTGGTCTGATCTGTCATTCTTGCAAAATGTCCTAACGTATCATAGAAAGAAAATTATATTCATCCAAGGGAAAAAATCCGTTAGTGCGAACGCGTTACGTTAATTGAATCTTCCTAGCTACAGTATGTACAGTATCTCGTCAGTTCCTCTCGATTCCTAGAATTTTAGACGTTGATCTTAGTACTCATTTTTCTTTATCGTTGAGCGAACTTAATAGAACGGCGTTTTTGCATGTCTTTAATCCTCTCATCTAACCGCGCGACAGAATCTCCCGGACGGTTTACCGTCCGGAAGCCAAAACATTGCACAGCGCAAGTTTTGCCGATCCCAGATATTTTTTCCTGAGGCTCCGCGTGCACTGACCTTAAGGTCATTTGGACATTTTTTCTGGAAGGGTTCAAATGAGCAGTCTTTTTTCGCCATTGAAACGGCTTGGGTCTGACACTTTTGCCCGTAGAACCTAAACTGTCTGTTTACAGGGCTCCAGTAAAATTGTTCCGATGAAACTAACTCTGCGGCAAAAGTATCCGATTGAAGCGGACTACCTTGTAGTTAACGGGATCGGGCAAAAAGTGTCAAAAAGTGTCCGGACGGCCTTGAAGCTAGTTGATTTCCCTGAGGCCCCGGATCACAGATTTTTAAGCGGGAAAAATTTACGCTTGACGGACTTTCCATTCTTCGAGGATGAATCAACCGGTTCACAGCTAAACTGTGTCCGCAACGGCAGTTTTGCCGTTAGCGTTGGCTTTTACGGGCTACACAGCCCGATTTTACCCAAATTCCTCTATTTTCCAACCTTTGAAAAGGCAGTGGGAAAGATATTCGGCGTTTTCTGCAGCTTGCATGAGAAACACCAGAACACCGGAATCTGAACGGATTGCGGGTTATTAATTTTATATCATTTCAAATGCATGTTCAGTCAACAGTTCAGGTTGTAAAATCTGTCAGAGCATTAGGAGACCAAAAACAGCTGATGTTTTCGAGATTTCGAAGGGAAAGTTTAGTAACAACGATGCACTCGCCGCTAAACTCTGTCACTGCTGCACATACCACCACAACGTTGCGCTGTTGTCGTTTCCAAATCCTGACGCACCCTGCCGTTCAGTTAATTCCGGATAGAAAGATATTCGTTCAAATATTGGTTTGGTGAAAATCTGCTTCAAGTACCGTCTTTCTGTACTGTGAACTTTTGAGTCGGCATCACTGTTCAGAAAAATGCCGTTTTCCCGCAAAGCGGGCAAACTTTCACCGTAGAGCTCAAAATTTCTCACAGTTTCGCCACGTGAGAATAGTGAATACTGTCAGCGGAGGTGTTTGCAGCTGCACGTCCCGAAATTGGACAAAGCTAGGTTGTCTTTACGACAGCGGCTGTGTATAAGCTGATATACTGGACACCTGATTTTTCATGCTGTTCGATGGATGATTTTCACTTAATTACTGTTCGCGTCGTGAAAGGCTGGAATGACTAGCCTCAAAAACATTATTGTTTCGAGTTGGTCATTTGCTGAACGGGTTGTTCTATACTGTTTCTTCGGAGAAAAAGGCAAGAAATACCTTCGACTGCCGCGTGAGAGTCTCTCATCCTGTGATCCGAATGATCCGTACTCAGAATCATGTTAGGAGACGTGGGTACTCTACAGTTCTGCTTTAGAAAACGATTTGTCGGTCGGTCCGTTTTGGTGAAACCGTACGAAGTATGCTAGTATTATCGGTATGAAATATGATCGAACGTTCGATACCCCAACAAAGTAACCTGTTTCTTATAATACTATCGTTGCTTCACTCTGCTCCCGGACAAACGTTCGGTGTTGTTGCCGAAGGTTTTCGTTTTCAATTTCGTTGTTGTTCCGTTTAAATTTAGTCGAGACGTTCGGTGATGAAGCACGGTATCTTGTTTTTACTATTATTATTTCGTTCTGCTCTAGGTCATGTTTCGAATGAAATAAAGCATCTCAAACGTTAGCCACGGCAGCACGTTCGCTATCCCGCTTTTAATATTGCTGTTTAAGCACTTTTCAAAACTGATTTTAACGCTGACGAATTAATTCAGTTCGTGTGTTAACAAAACTATTATGGCAAAAGCTGCAGCGATGCCAGGTCGGTCAGTGCAGGATTTTGAAAGTCAGTGCAGGATTTTGAAAGACCTACTCGTGAAACGTGAATTCCCATCTTGAACATAATTTTCGTCAGGTTCGATCGTTCTTTTGCTGTGAGAAACACTTTCGGAGTGTACTATGTGCTGTGAATTTGGCACACATTATTTTTGCTTTTTCGAGTGTCTAAATTGTGACAATAAGTTTTCGGTTTAGGTCAGTTTTACGCTATCAAATCTGTCGGTGCACAACCTTACTGGCAAGACCAGAATAAAAAAAATGTTGCGTGTAAGTTATGGTTTACCGGTTCAATCCGGATCCCTACCAAAGATAAAAAATAAATCCTCGGGATCGACCAGTACAACTGTACAGGTTCCTATCTGTGGTTGTTACTGTTTTCTCAATTATATAACTCTAATCATAGCAACGCTTGATAATGTTTGGTAGTATTGCGTATCGTCAAAAATCTGTTTTTTCTCTGCCTTGCACTGCCCGTGGGTTTCTTCCAAAATTAAATATGATGTGCAACCGTTTTGAGCTATGCTCTATCCGATCGTATAATGTATTCGAGCGGAGCTTGTTTGGTTTGGTAGATTTCGTGATCCCGGGACGGAGATCCGTAATGGAAACTAGTACTAGATAGTAGGACTGTTACACTACAACAATATAATGCAGTGTCTATTTCTTGGGCGTTTAAGTCCGCTGGACACAGGGGATTCAGCAGATTTGTAAATATTTTCCCAAAGTGTACCCGAGAAATTCTGGATGATATTGCTGTCTGGTAATTTACAGTTACTGGGGGACGCCTTGGCATCGTCAAACGAGGATGCAGTGACCTTACCGCTTCATCCACAGTGCGGTATCCATATCGCTGCTACATTACCCCTGCCATGCAGTATCCTGACATGCTGGAGTTCACGGGTGAAGTATACCGCTGCACTTGCTCCAATGACAGATGTAACTATTATCCCACATTTGCCTTGTACACCTTGCTCCGTAATCCCAAATATCCCAAAGATAAATGGGTAAGCTTGATGGAAATTGTAGTGAATGTTGGAAAGTATTGCATGCTTCTGTATTGATTTTTTTAGTTTGATTTTGCCCCTCCGGCCTACTGGCCTCCAAGCACTACTACGACAACGAAGCCGACAACAAGCACCAAACCCACTACGACAAGCCCGACAACAACAACAACCACAACTGTTTCAACGACGACAAACACGTCCACGACCATAACCACCACGACAACTTCCCGTGCTGCAGCTACACCAGGCAGTATAAGCACTCCGAATATTTCCACATTAATCTCGCATACTGAAACACAAAACAGCCCACCCGGTTGCTGAGCAAGTAGTAATTTTTACCTTTGGCAGTGTGCATAGGTTCATGAAAAAATTTTTCAAATGCTTCGACTGAATCAACCTTTTACCGGCTCTTGACAGAAACCGGCTGTGGGCGTTGTCTCTCCATACTTACTTGTAGAACTATGATTTGTTATCTGATGTTTTAGAAACCGGTGCGCATAAACGTTATGATTATGGCTTTCAGTTATTAAGTGTCCGTGTAGTGATAACAATCCAACAGATCGTCACCCAATTCTATGTACCATGGTAGTAGTGTGAGAGGAACGATGCTTCCTGTACTAGTGGACGAAAAATCTCATAAAGCATTAAAAGAAATTATGATAAGTTGGTTGGCAAACCCCTTCAGATCTGCGAAGTGCTCGTCCACGTCGAACGTGAATCCGTCATCAAAGATATGGAACTGGAGGGGGGGGGGCGCCGGGAGGAGAATGCCACGCTGTTTTATATCCTTGGATTTGGGGACGGACAGAACATGCATATGCATGTTCTGTCCGTCCCCAAATCCAAATATGCTTCATGCATAAAATATAAGTATAATAGAGTGTTATTACATCTGATAAAACTCCTGGAAGATCAGAAATTTCTAGTGGCAGCTATGCGTGTGGGTTTTTGTCCAAAACTTTTATGTATCGCAGTGCTCACAATCAGTGGGCAAATTACTTTATGACACTTGTATACGGAACTCGCATACGGGCCGGCATACGGGAAAGTGTAACTGGCAGAAAATTTAATGATCTCCTCTAGCTTCCAAGTACAGTATGTACTGTAATTACTGTAATTATTGCATGTACTGTACAGTCTGTACTGTACTGTACGTATAAGTACAGACTTGACAAAGCTCGCAGTCATAGTCAGTCGTAAACGACGCTGATACAGCTTATACTTATCTAAATACATAATTATTGTGGTTGAGTACGATGACGGTTAAGTACGATTCTGCATAATATCGGTAATATTCATTTGCTGTGTTTCGGTATCATGAACAACTTCATAACAAACGGGACCTAACGGTTGAGATTAGCGATAGCTGGATCTTGCTTTATGAAGTCTTCGTTCAAGTACTTACATCCAGCATATACAGGTTGGCTTGCGTTCCATGTGGGCAAACACATACTGGAGACGTGTCTCATCAAAATTAATGGAATCTGCTAAACTACATCATGATTATGATTCATGTGATTCGAACATGCAGTTGATGGAGCATCAATTACGCTTTACATACCAAATTTTGTAATCCATCAGAAGCGTGACCCCGTAGTCCTATAAACTGTTAAGTTATGAGCCGACAACCTCCCAAGCCATCCTGACATTAAATGCACAACTCGCCCTTAACACTTCTCTGTATGATCTTTCCAACAAACTTTTCTCTGAAGGTGGCATGCTTCGGTTTCTGCTGTTTGGCCTTCGCAGTCATCCATTTTACAATTATTCCTCGCCTACTTCCATCCCGCCCAAGTATCCGGCTTTGTTATCTATGTGATGATTCGTCTGCCTGTGGAAAAGTTGCTCTCGATTCGCCTAACATCAGTCGAACGTCTTGTTCCAATGGTTGCGGAGTTTCATACAATACCAGAAGTAAGTAAAGAAAATTGCATGTTCTCAGCTGAATCTCAGACGCCTTTAATGCCATTTTGATATGGGCAGTGATATGTTCTGTCCTTTTTTTACTGGTCTGACGGCGTCAAGAGGATGCAATACGGAGGAAACCCGGTCCACATCGGCAGAACTCCAAACATGCCGTAAATCGGTCATAATTCCGGGTCCCGATGCGGAGGAAGGTGCCCCTCTTATTGAACACATGGCCTGTACGTGCATGGACCGTGACCTCTGCAATGATGCATCGATAGCGTCCATGGAGAATTTGTTAAAACAGTAATATATAAGACTGAGTATTTTTGTTTTGTGCATGTACTTCGTCTTGGCATAGCTATTTGTAGCTGTTCGATATATTACTGCTTTAGTAAACTTGCGCTGCACACTGCCTGGAATTAGTTGTGTTCCGCAAACGTTTACATTCCCTGTTCATAGTTAACCAGGAACAGGGAATGTAAAAGTAAACTCACACGAAGGATTCGCCGCATAAACTATGTGTTTTGCTGCGGAAATTATATGAACTGCTGCACATCATCGTTTGACCACAAGGCTTGTTCGAGAAGGATAACTATAACACTGTAACACTGTAACTGCATCACTGTAACAATTAAAAATCAATATGTAACGCTTGCGCTGTTGACAGCCTTTCGCAACAGCCGTAAATTAAATATTTACGCACTTGCTACTGATGCCGTTTCGAAACTCTATGGCAACCTCTTTACTGTTTCGAATATACGACGATTAGGGAGGGAGCAGAGACGCTTCATGCACTTATGGAGCGCAAGATGCTCACGCCAAGCGATAAAACTTAAAGGTCACTGATACTTGTCGTTGAAATTATCGTGCTCAGTCTCAGTTTTTTTCGCCGGTTGTAATAAAAAAGTTTCATCTATCCCGCTGTGGTACTATCTTCTCTTTATTAGCTTCGATCATACTCTTGTGTCTGTACATACCAGAACTTGTTTTTTAATTTCAGCCATTTTCTTAAAATTGTAAATCGTCTTACTTTATCACTAAATTCCTGAATATTCAAATGACGTTCATGATCTTTAATTTAATATTTCAATAGCTGAGCTTAAAATATTGCTGTATTGTTTCGCCGGGAACTTAGTTTTGTTGGAATAATATTGAAAAAAAGCAAAGGAAACAATTTGTAGCGGTCTATTACTTTTGGATGTAAAACAGTATAGCTGCACAATGACAGACACCAAAACGCACAACTACATTTTATAATGCTAACGTTTTAAAATTAGACAGTTCCGTGTGCTCTGTGGATAATTAATACAGTACTGTAGCTGTTAGACTGAATACACTTTGGTCCTTTTCATCCATTTAGGATATGAGTGGAAACTAATACAAACTCAGCCAGTCAACATATTCCATAACTATTGACTTTTGCAGTGTAGATCATTACTGCAGGGTGTAAACAAATGTCACGAGAATATACCGCGTTTGAACTTTATGCGAAACTGCACGCTTATCTTATAAACTTGTACTTGCGCCACTGAAAGTCAAACTGGAATGTGACATCCCACGAAATGCTTTCTTACAGTATTACGCTACAATTCGGATATTTTGCTCATTACATCTAGCAGATTTTTCGTAGACTTCCCTTCGGGACCGACCGCTTTCTTCGCCAATGC
>JAQGAU010003066.1:0-13964 GCA_034698045.1 Paramacrobiotus richtersi
GGAAGTTTAAATGCCTAACGTTTTAAAATAGGCAGTTGTCTGTGCGCTAGCGTTTCGTGTGTGAAAGGAATAAAGTACCGGACAGCAAAAAACGAAAAGAACGGGGTTTAAATTCAGAAGTGGAAATGAATGTAAGCAGCTTAAGAAACACAGTAACAACAACACCTTACCTAATTCAACGAGGGTGTACAGCCGGTGAGCATACGTGATTGGCCAGAAAACGTCCGGTTGTGTGATCACCGCGACCGGCTTCATCTCGTGACCCAGAGCGACAAAGTTCGTTTTATCAAAGGCCATCTCCAAACAACAGTTAAGCCGCCCAAGATCAACACCGTAAACGAGCCAGTGAAGACAAGGAACCAGTTACCACGTAAAACGGTCCAAACTACGAACTTACAATAAGCTGCTGCAGCGGCGGAGTATCAATAACATCCGGAACAATGCCTTTTTGTGTGAACGCGGTAGCCACCCGGGCATTTTGTCCCGAGTACCAGTTGCCGGAATTCGGGATATAATCTCCCAGGGCCACGTTAGTAACACAAAATATACAGAGAATTGGGGCAGTTGCAAGACTGATCATTTTAAACAATTTCTGGCGTTGTAACTTGTAACAAACTCGGCGAAGTGCGAAATAGACTCAGTACCTTATTAACGGCTTGGTGATTAGTGTTTTATACAAATGCATGATCAGATGGTTAAACCTGGCTCGCAGTTCCGACAATTGTAGATATGCGCACAAAAAACAACTGCGTGTGCAGTTTTATTGTTGTGGATTACATTTACACATTCTTGTACTATGCCTGTACACATTGCCGGGCTTTCTTTCTTCTCGTGTTTCGCACTAAATGCCACTTGTACCGCCAGCAAAGTTTTGATTATTGATCGTTCTTACACCACGGCGTTGTATTAAGCGTAAAGAACAGCTTGTCAGGTAAACGGTTACCGATAAGTAGTATGAGTCGATCGATATGCTTCGTTGAGACACGTTTTCTTTTGTTCACAGGTGCAAGCACACATGCGCACGTGATACTGGTAACGGCATCGTTCTTGTGACTCAGTCATCTGTAGAAGTTAGCGAAAAGAGTGCGCGGCGCGCGCATTTACAATTAGTAATGCAGCGCTTAAGCGAAGCCAATCGCTAGTGATTAACAGAACAAAAGCGCATTGTTTCTATATCTCTATATCTACTCGGTCTCCGATAATCCGGCGCGTTTATTTGCCATTGTTCGACAGCGCCTCCAGGGGACCAGGGAAGACAGCCTTTCGGTGGAAGAACTTCTACAGCAGTTACTGATTCAGGCGACTGATGTAAACAAGTGCCTCGGAACATAATAATATGGCGCATCGTGCGTATTCCTACAGCAGATTCACGTTAACTGCGTTCGCGGACAACCGCTATCTTGTACACCTTTCATGTACCATACATTTCGCACGGCGTGTGCTACTTCCAGCTGGCCAACTGCAGTTCTGGCGAGAATACAGCTCCATGCTTGATTGCTGTTGTTTGCTCCTCTGCTTCGTAATTCTTGCACTGCTTGTGTTTGGTGAGGGGCTCATAAGATGCAGCTCGCCGAAAGAGTGTTTGTCACAACCAGGGTAAGCAATCAATAACTTTGCTTTGCCTCAGAAGTTAAATTTTATCTGCTAATGTCCACAGTACGTTCTAACGCGAGTAACTGTTTTGTTAACTTCCTACATGTAATTCCTAATGTTAAGCATTGCGACAGTTATCAAAGCGGCATGCATCGCATCTTTTGGTTTGAATAAAAAACAAAGGTTGTTTTATTTATAATTACAGTATCTTGTACATAATGCAGTTGTTGTGATTTCGCGGTCTGTTTCTTGTTTCGATTCCGGCCTTCCGGTGTTTACTGCGGTTCTTAACCAATGGTGAGCCACTTTGGTACAGCGCATTATGCAGTGCAGTACAGAAGACACAATTTACTGATATCGCTTATTATTCTAAAGCAACAGACCGTAGAAATGGCACATTACTAAATAAACTACGGGCTTCCACCTTGCGATGCCCAGAACCGGACGGAGTACGCGTCAGCCTGTGCATTGTAGAAGTTGCCGGCGAAAGGTTGGTTCAACCCGTTCTGGCGCATGAAATTTCTCATGTTAAAACCGATTCGACCTGCGTTGCCACTCGGTAACGGTGGCAAAGTGATACGGCCAGTTTGCGGAAATACCAAGAACACGTAGCGATGGAAGCCTACGAAACGCCTGTACTTTCAGCTTGTTCACCCAACCAACAAGCTAATGATACTGCGCGTCAAACGGCCAGGGAATCATTTGTAAATCCAACCTTACCTGAGTTCGCGAAAGGTGCGCTCCCCATGTATGATGCATACACTTCACCGCGGAGTACCAGTTGCCGGAATTCGGGCTATAATCGGCCAGCGTCCAGCCAGCAACACAGAATAGCGTAGTAATCAAGGCATTCGCAAAGAGGATCATCTTGGGCGCTTAAAACTGAACAGCTGTCTTGGAAAATAAACTCAGCACCCTATGAAATGCCTTCATGATGGATGCTTTATAATAATATTCCATACGGCTAAGCCTGACTCGTCGTTTTGACCGTTAAACACACAGAAAACAACTGCGTCCGCAGTTTTATTGTGGATTACATCTGAACAGGTCGGCACGCATTGTCGACTGTTCTTTATATATCGGGGTTTTCTTGTCGGCGTTTCTTGGAGGTTCGCACGGCCACTTGTGCCGCCAGCACATCTTAATTCTTGGTCATTGTTACACGAAAAACGGACCTTTTAAACGGTTACTGAAAAGGTAAATTTTATAGCGTGTCAGGCGAACCTTGATCGATATGCGAAGTGGTTTGCTGAAACACGTTTCCTTATGTTTTCATAGGTGCGAGCACACGTGTGCCGGTGCGACATTGGCGTTCTTGGCCGTGCTGATCCATTGCCGGTAGCGTCAGCATAACGGTACAGTACTGGATTGAAGATTGTTCTGTACCGAAGTAACAGAGATTTTTTCAGCACCATGTCAACAAGTTTTGGATAAGACGGCAACACACCTGAATTTATCTGTACATTGATTTTGCTTATTTATCTCGTTTCTTGATGACTGCCTGGCTCACACCGGTTCCTGTCTTTTATTCAACGCGTCACCATCTAGGTGGTGGTTCAAACGACAGCCGCACAAATACCAAGCTGCAAATGTTTTCCTGACACGTCTAAGACGTTGTGAATGCAGTGAAGGTTGGGTGTACTGGCGGCGTGCTTTCGGTCTGCAATTGTAGAGTAACAGAAATTCCCGTAACGAGAAAGTTGCAGAGCTCGTCTTTGACAAGTACCCTGTGTACACACTACGCAAGCCAAACCACTTGTAAGCCGTGACCTTTGATAAGAACTTCCGAATCTGTTACTGTTTGTACTGGCAGTCTCGTCTCTCGGGTGGGATTACCCGGGATTATGTAGAGCAAACACGTACCGCATCCAGCCGGAACCAGCGCGAAGCCTATGCCAATTAATTTTTATTGTGATACAGAATCTACTGCCTACATGTAGCGCGATTCGGGTCAGACAAAAAAGATGCCACAGACGTATTATTGTTTGATGTAGATACGCATTAGCACTTTTCAGGTGCGCTAACCCAAAGACGTCACGTTTCCGTTAAGTCGCAACAATGTGGTGCCTCAAGGACAATTGATTCCTGTTTTAGTGATTAATAAACCACAACAAATTGTGCAGAACTGTCTCCATCATATTACTGTATTAGATTAAGAAATGTCAAGTAGTGGTAATGACCGATAGCTAAATGCGGCATATGCGGCATATGCGCCATATGGCCATATATGCATATAAATGAAGGGTATTTCCGTCAGCTTAAACTTTACAACGTAAAGCCGGGACGGTCCGTGCCAGTGATTTTAGCTGCAGAAGAGGCATACCTTGTGTTACATGTAAAACTGCTACATACAGCATGAAAACTCCTGATTGTTTTACGTTAACCAAGAGATTTTGTCGATAACAGTAAATCACTGGTTATGAAAAATATTCCAGTTAATGCATGATTTCATTCAATTATTAACGTCAATAATGACCCAATTAGTCAGAAAGACGAGCGCAAGAAATACACCATTAGGAAGAAAATTATAAATAAATGATTAGCGGTACAATACAAAATGCAGCAGTACTTCTATGCTGATTCACTGAAATTCACACAAATCGCGTACTTAGTATTGTTGGATGAATACAACTTACAATTGTTAGTGTTAGTACAGTATACATAAAACCATACAGCTGCCTAATGCGACTTACTGCAGTCAGTCGTGAAGATGACTTTCATGACGTGGGCGGTACGTGGCAGCTGCTGCTGCTTCTTGGCATGGGGTCCATCGCGGTTGCCGCGATCCATGGGTTTACCGCGCGGGGAAATGTCCACCTGATGCTTGCGGCACGGCTGAAGTGCAGACAAGTTGTACGACGTTTTTGGCGCCTCCACTATTGCAATGGTGTGAGTTATTGATTCATCAAAGCGTGGAACCTAGGTTTCGAAAAAATAAAACTATTATTCAGTTAACGGTCAAAATGTTTTATAGAATATTAGTGGTACAGTATGGTAATCAAGGCTGACCTTGAAAGAAGGATCGATAACCGATGGTACAAAAACGAAGTCGAAAAACGCGCTGTGGGACGACGATCATGGCATGCGCATGCTTTCGGTCACCCTTAAGCAGTGCAAGACATACACCATCGTCGGCTCGTACGCACAGAACAAGAAGCCTATAACAGAACTCCTTAATAGCCACAACATAACCATCCAGTAATCCAGTATGTAAGGCTTGACCGAGTCGTTATCTGGGGACTGCCACTGCAGATCAAACGACACGCTGCTGTCCAGGACGGCTTCGGGCGCCAGCCGCGGTCACATATATATGATTCCGTACCGAATTGCGTCTTAAAGGTGATGGTCAGGGGCTGGCTGAAGCCGTACTCATTCTCGGCACGCAGGTAGGCCTTGCAGATCTCACCCGGTCCAGAGGCAGGTGGGGTCTAAAACATGGGCATGGCCCCTGCCCATGGGCATGCCCATTGGGCATGGTCACCGAAAAACTGGGGTTGCCCAAGGTCTAAAACTTGGTCATGCCGGGATAAAACCTGGCCATGGTCATTCAAACCAGAAATAGTGCGTAATCTTACGTTTTGCACACATGTTGAGCTAAACACAACGAGGAAGCTTACTACAGTGACCGAATACAGCAGAAAAGAGACTACATAAGCTGCTGCTAAACATTCTGCATTATCCTTCCCGTTTCCCAATTTACAAAAGTAGCTAGTACGTTGTGCGTAGTAACCTGGCTTACATATACGAGACTCTATGCATTGAAGATATGCTGGCTCCGGTCGCCTGCGACTGGTTCGTGTTCTAAACATTTGTGATAGCAATGCACTGCAGTGTGCACCATAACCATTGATGAACTGATGCGGAGCAGAAATATTTCGCAGAATAGTTAATACTGAAGCGCTACTGCAGTCCAGACGTTTGCGGTAATTTTCATCACTCTGTTATGGCCAACGAAGTTGAATGAGTGACGTGCATGGTGGAGTTGTGTAAAACATCGACATTCATTCCTATGCGATTATTCATTTGTATGAAGCAGGGATGTAGCCAGTGCGTGAAAGACGGAAATTATAAGAATAGCACGTGCGAGCACAAAATCTCTTATCTATGGCAAGAAAAAAGTGCATACTGCAGTGCTGAACAAAAACCATTTTACTCCCTAAAAAAGCAGACTGCATGTTTGTTTGTGGCGGGTAACGCGTGATATGGAGGCAGTACACTATGCGCTTAAGTTTGGCACTCTTACAAGTAAGGAACTCCAATCAGAACAGCTACGTTTTCAACCGTAATTTATGAGACCCGCACAGTCTGATCAAAACGGTGAATGGTAACGGGCCTACTAACGGCCACCAAGAAACCCCGATAATTTAGAAGGTAACGATGGACAACATTCTTACTGAGTGAACGATACCTGCAACTATTTTTGGACAGCTAACGTCTGTTTATTCCACATGCGTTGTGTTTGTGTGGTTATCATTCCTTGTACGCTATAACAAATTCAGCTTTGGCATACATAAGTACGTACATAGCCTATGTAACATAGGCTATGCGGTCCACGATAAGGTCATTTCGCGCGCTATACGCTCGGTTTACACAGGCAGCCAATTCACCTTCCGGCTACATTCGCATCGTATTCGACTGTATTGCCTCACTGCCATCAACTGTATTCACGTAGTATTGAACATGCGTGCAAACCGTAAGATTGCGCACTACTTCTAATTTCAAGGACCATGGCCAGTTTTTATCCCGGCATGACCAAGTTTTAGACTTTAATCAACCCATGTTTTTCGGTGCCCATGCCCAATGGGCATGCCCATGGGCAGGGGCCATGCCCAGGTTTTAGACCCTGCCGGCTCCAGAGCCTTTAGATCTACAAAGTCAGCCACTGAGCTGGCATTCTTAATTGGAGCGGCTGGCCTGGTCTCGCTGGAGATTCATACTGCTTTATATTTATTAGGTGGAACCGTGGAAATGTAATAAAGTAATAACATAACAGTTACAATACGGCGTGGTTTAGGTGATTATTTGTTTTAGTTTTATGCGTCGCATAATTTAACAATTTAACAAAAACCGTAAAACGTAATCATTTCTGATCATAATTACAAGTACGTTTACCAGAAGAGTGAATTGAATTTCCACAGTTATCTGAGCGAAGACACTACTAACCGGGTAATATAGACAATATTGTAACTGGAGACGGCAGCGCCATTATCGTACCGGGGCAGGCGGAGCGCCTGAGGGCTCGCCAGGGTTAATAAAATTTTGGGTGGGCAAAATTTACGCCGGACGTGTTTTCGGCCCCCCGGACGGTTTTAGCGGTTGCGGGGGAAAAGTGTCCCTCAGTGGGAAAAAGTGTGAAGAATCTCATAAAAAAGCGCTTTGTAATTCTCGACTACGGTTCTTATCTAACGCACAGCCGCGCCTCTTTCGTGACTCATGCGCAGTTACATAATAATTCCACAAATGCTTTTCATTGTGGACGATAAACTTGCTCGTATTGGTCCATTGCAACCGAGCGCTGGCGCTTGACGTCTTGTTTAACTATAGCTGCGGTTCATTAGTAAGTACCGGCTCGGTGATCGGCAAGAAGCGTCTTATCGGACCGAAAACCCTGCCCATAACCGGGAAATAACTCCTTTTTATATAACCGGAACAGCAGCAGAACAGGCTGGTCAAAACCTTTCTGAGTTTTGTTTCACGTTGCACACCATACAAAAAATTTCCCCTGACCATGCCTAACTCTTGATCTTTTTCGTTAACTCCACCAGGAACAACTTCTGTTGTGGATTTTGGCGTGCACAGTTGCAGACTTGGATTAGTTGGTATTTGCACCGGGACCCATTGTCGGCCTTATTTTGTGTTCGAGTTTGTTGTCGGCATTGTGCAAAATAGGTGTAGTGACAGAACGGCATCCTTAGGAACGTGTGAAAAGTGATCGTTAAAATCCAGAGCGAGAAAAAGCCCAACGCGGTTTTTGATGGTTACACGATAATAGCATACTATGTTGACCGGGGCTAACAACAACTATATATATATAGTGCTGCACATACACCACTCGAATTTTATATACCAATACAATGTAGCGCTTTGCAAACGCGAGCTTTATCTTGTTACTATCGCTTCCGGCTTTACACGGAATACGGAATCCATTTCTTCCTTTTTCTGCTCCAGATTTTAGCCTAATAATCCTCTGAATTTCTTAACTGGAGTGACTACCAGAAACAGATCGTTTTGGGTAACTCTACCTTTTCCAATAAAGACATTGCTGTATCAGGCTTCTTTTTGATAATTGCCGGGCAGTTCGTTACTAAATGTTCGTATTCAGTTGGAAATTATTGCACATTTCAGCACACCATGCAATCGTGTTTGTATACTGCATAGCGTTTGTATTTGCGGCAGTATCGTCAAGAACGCAAACTGAATATTATTGGCTTCGACCTTGCGATGCCCAGAACTGGTTGGAGTACGCGTCAGCCTGAGCCCTGTAGAAATTGCCAGCGAAAGGCGGGTTTAATCCGTTCTGGCGCATAAAATTTCTCATGTTAAAACTGCGTCGCGCTGCGTTGTCACTCGGTAGCATTGGCAAAGTGATCCGTCCGGTTTGCGGGAACACCAAGAAAACGTAACGATGCAATCCTGTCAAACACCCATAGTTTCAGTTTGGGGAAGCATATGCGCGTAAGTGAGATAGGGAACCATTTATAAATCCTGGCTGACCTGAGTTGGCAAAGGGTGCGCTGCCCACGTACGATGCATACACTTCCCCTCGAAACACATCATTCCCGGGAATGTTGTAGACTAACCAGTGCAGTATGGAGCGAAATGTGGAGTTAGTCACTGATGGTGCGTCCAGATCTGCGAACACACATGTAGGCTTCTACAACTTTCTTCAGAATATGCAAATAATATCATTCATACTAACTAGTTGGAAAAGAATGCGATCTAGTTTATACCCAAGTGCATATGTTCGGAAAATAAGAGATTGTTTAACTTGTGTCTACAGATAAACGACACAAAGCGCGAGAGTTTACCGAATTCCACCAGCGTGTAGAGTTGGTTCGCGTACGTGACTGGCCAGAAAACGGCCGGTTGTGTGATCACTCCAGCCGGCGTCATTTCATTGCCAAGAGAGACGAAGTTGGTTCTATCAAAAGCCATCTAGAACAAACGATACCGTGACGGCGGTGCCGTTACAAATGTCGAGCGATAAAACCTTTCTACCAAGTAAGTATTTCGGGCAGGACTCATGAATAAATAAGCCTCTTATACCAATATGATTTAGTAACGATGGGCAACATTTAGCAATATTTTATTTACCTGCTACTACAAATGGTGAGAAGTTATGAATTTCAAAGCATGACAGTGTAAACTGACTTAACTTAGCGATCTACGGGCGATTTATCAAGCAAGATAACGATCTACGGATCACCCGTAGACTACTTATGTTAAGTCAATTCACCCATTCATTACTTGGAACATTCATAACTTCTCACCATTTATAGTAGCCGGTAAATAAAAAATTGCTAAATGTTGCCCATATTTACTAGATCATGCTGGTATGAGGGGCTTATTTATTCGCGAGTCCTGTGCGAAAATACTTACTCGTAAGCAATTTGTGATAATGCAGCTAGCTCAGTCGTTATATGCTCGACCTCAGAGCGAGAGCTCCGCGGTTTGAATCAGCGTGGTTGCTTTTTCCGAAGTAGCTTAGATACGAGAGATGAATCCTTTAACCAAGCTTTGCCGTACGATAAGTTAGTATTTTCGAATAACAATATGGAGTTTCTGTTGGCCGGACATTGAAACTGGGATCCCTTGAAATACCCAGAAGGCTATACTAATTGACCGCCAACAACACTCATAAAAGGAGCGCGAAAAGATAAGCTTCTACGTAAAAAATCACCCAACTGCTAACTCACAATTAACTCCTGCAGTGGCGCAGTATCAATAGCATCCGGAACTATGCCATTCTGTGTGAATGCAGTAACCACTTGGGCATTTTGTCCGGAGTACCAGTTGCCGGAATTCGGGATGTAATCGGCCAGCGCCCAACCAGCAACACAGAACAGCGTAACAATCAAGGCATTCGCAATGCGGATCATTTCGGGCGCTGTAACTGACGAGCGGCCTGCAGAACTCAGAGCGTACGAAAGGCCTTCGAGATGAATGCTGTATCAGAAATCCGTTGGCTAAGCCAGACTCGTTGCATTGCTCGTTAAAACTTATACACACAGAAAATAGCTGCGTATGCAGTATGACTGTTGTCGATGACATACATCCGAACAGAACGTGCTTTGTATTACCCCGGCATACATTGTCGGGTCTTATTTTTATATTGGGGCATTCTTGTCGGCGTTTTTCGCGGTTCGCACTGCCACTTGCATCGCCAGCACACTTGGTTTCTTGGTCATTCTTACGCCAATGCCGTGTCTGAAGAGGCAAAGTAACTATAGATTGTCAGGCGAATGTTGATGAATAAGCGGAGTGCTTTGCTGAAACAAGTTTCCTTCTGTTTGCAGGCGCAACTTGCAGTCACACGTGCGCGCGTAACGCCGATACGGCGCCGTACTTCGTCGCACTCATCCACTGAAGGCAGGCCTATGTAACTTAAGCATAACGATAAACATAGTAACGTTTTGAAACGCATTTTTAGGTTTGCATGTTAGCAAAGTTATATTTCTACTTTTTGTGACTTTGCTGTCTGTTTCCTCGATTCGATGCTTTCCTTCAGATGTCTTCTGCAAGGTTGATGACTAGTAACAGGCCAGTTTGGTACAGCCCGATTCCAACACAGCACCCACAATTTAATGATACCGTAGATATTACGGCGGCTCTAATGCGGCATTAGCCGAGCAGCGTAAAGAACGAAAACCGAATAAATTACACGCTTCCTCCTTGCGATGCCCAAAACTGGTTGGAGTAAGCGTCAGCCTCTGCCATATAGAAGTTGCCGGCAAAAGGTTTTCTCAATCCGTTCTGACGCATGAAATTTCTCATGTTAAAATTCATTCGAGCGGCGTTTCCACTCGGTAACGGTGGCAGAGTGATCCGTCCAGTTTGCGGGAACACCAAGAAAACGTAACGATGGAAGCCTGTGTAACGCGCCATAATTTTAATTTGGTAGTAAACAGCGAGCTTATGGTTACTCAGTGTCAAGTAGTAGTCCGAGAGTCCTCGCAAATCCAGTATTACCTGAGTTCGCAAATGGAGCGCTGCCCATGTACGATGCATACACGTCCCCTCGAAATACATCGTTCCCAGGAATGTTGTAGACTAACCAGTGCAGAAAGGAGCGAAAGGACGAGTTCGTGCGTGATGGCGCGTCAAGATCTACGAAAGTAGAGATAGGCTTCTGCACTTTCTCCAAAATATGTAAACAATACCATTCAACAAGATAGTGGGAAAAGTGACTCAAATATATCAAAAAGTGGCCACATGTATTTGCAGTAACTAAGCAGTAAATGAAACAGCGCGTACGATGCTTTACCTATTTCTACTAGCGTGTACAACTGGTTGGCGTACGTTACTGGCCAGAAAACGGCCGGTTGTGTGATGACTCCAGCCGGAGTCATTTCGTTACCCAGAGCGACGAAGTTGGTTCTGTCAAAGGCCATCTACAGACGAACCAAATCAACAGCTAAATCACCGACGAACAACATTTCTAAACGATGCAGATAAATAAAAAAGCATGAGCTACCACGTAAGCAATTCCCAGTAAATGTTGGTTACTCACAATTAGCTGTTGTAGCGGCGGAGTATCGATTGCATCCGGCACAATGCCATTCTGTGTGAACGCGGTAACCACCTGGGCATTTTGTCCCGAGTACCAATTGCCGGAATTCGGGATGTAATCTGCCAGCGCCCACCCAGCAACAGAGACCAGCGCAACAATCAGTAAATTCGCAAAGCGGATCATTTTGGATGCTATAATTGAATAGTTGTCCGCAAAGTTATGCTTTATAATAATTCCGATGTCTAAGACTGACTCGCCGTTTTGACCGTTATACACACAGAAAGCAACTGCGTGCGCGGTTTGATTGTTATCGATTACATCTGAACAGAACTTGGACTGGTTTGTATTACGCGGCGTACATTGTCGGCTGTTCTTTTTATATCGGGGTTTTCTCGTCGGCGTTTCTTGGAAGTTCGCACTGCCACTTGTGCCGCCAGCACATCTTGATTCTTGGTCATTGTTATACGATAAGCGGTGTCTGAAGAGGTAAGGTGTTTATTGCGTGTCAGCCGAAGCTTGATCGATACGCGAAGTGGTTTGCCGAAACAAGTTTCCTTGTGTTCATAGGCGCAAGCACACGTGTGCCGGTGCGACGCCGTGCTTTGCAGCACTCATCCATTGCCGGTAGCGTCAGCATAACGATACGGTACTGGATTAAAGATTGTTTTGTACCGCACACATACCGAGCTGCAAACGTTTTCCTTCTTTCGGTCTGCAATTGTAGAGTAACAGAAATTCTCGTAAAAGCCAAAGTGGCAGGGCCCGTCTTTGAAAAGTATCCAGTGTACGCACTAGGTTAGCCAAGCCACTTGTAAGCCGTGACCTTTGATAAGAACCTCGGAATCTGCTGTTGTTTGTATTGGCAGTCTCGGTTGGGATTACCCTGGATTTTGCTATGACGTGGTGTATGCAGTGTTGTTTTTACTATCACTTTTCGGCACCTGTTACTATTTAATATCCCCGCTTTTTCGGCCTTTACTATTTACTTATACTATTCACTATTGCTCCATTTTTATGCCTACTATTTCCTTAATATTTAATTTTTTGTTCCGCAGCCGCTTACTATTCACTTAATTATTATTAATATTATAATATCGGTTACTATTCTGAGCCGTGATCAACTTTTTTTTCATTCTTTTAATTATTTTTCTCGGTTTTCATATCAGAAGGATAAAGCCTGTTAGCCATAGTCAAAGCGTAAAATAAGCAACATTTTCTGCACAAAAATTCGATATCCGTTAATGTAAAGTCAGTCGAAAACAAAGAACAAGAAAAGAAATTCAAGTGAATTAGCTTTTACAGGCAATCATCATCTGCTGGCGGGTGGAACAGTAACGCTGTCGCTGTTGTGGCACTATTGCATAAATAGAGACTGGTTTTCTTAGCTGTCCACTTATTTTTCAACACTAGACTGGCGCCGCTGCTCCCGGTTCACTGTACTTCTACTTGGGATGTATTATGTCTAGTTTCGCACAACGACTCTGTCACATCAACGGCATTTTCTTACTTGTTGGCTGTTGCTGGATAGTAAAAGACTTATTTTAATTATTATAATTAGGAAGGCTGGCAGATTGCTCATTTTACTTATTATATAATATTGTCAAAGCAGCACTTCTAATATTCAGTTACTGTTTACTATCTGCTTTCGGCAGCGGCTTACTATTTACTTAATTATTAACGGTCACAAAAGCTTTAATAATTAAGATTTACTATTTACTTTTAATTATTAAAACAACACTGGGTGTATGTAATGCATCCAGCCGGAACCAGCGCGAAGCGTATGGCAATTAAGTTTTATTGAAATTTAAAATCTACTGTCTTTAGGTAGCGCGATTCGGCTCTTACATAAAAGATGCCACAGACGTGTTATTGTTTGACGTAGATACGCATTAACACACTTTTCAGGTGCGCTAACCCAAAGATGTCTCGTTTCCGTGAAGTCGCAACAATGTGGTGCCTCAAGGACAACCGATTCCGGTTTTAACGATTAATAAACCAGAACAAAGTAAGCGGAATTGTCTCCATCATATTACTGGGTTAAGAAATGGCAAGCAGTGGTATTGACCGATAGCTGAATGCGGCATTGGACGCATTATGTATATCAATCCATGTAAAAATCTGGGCGATGATTCTGACGCCAAAGAATGTTTACATTCATTCTTATGAAATTTTAAAATGACTTTCAAAGCTTTTAAAATTCATTTTACAGTTTCACAGCAGTGGCGCCAGCATCTGGCGCAAAACCGCTGATTACACAGGAATGTTCACTTTATCAGGCGGTCGTGCTTACCTGTAACCTGTGTATTACGTTACATGGTCTGGCAAATTCGTAAGCGTTTTTTTACTAAACGAATCGTGCAATACTGAAGTCAAATACATTGGACAAGGCAGCAGTCTCGCATCCAGGCAAAGGAATCGCTTATGCCATACCTGGACTCTTCGTATGAATCGGAAATCACATATGTTATCAATCGACATTATTATGTCATCGACTTGAACTTTCCTGTCTTTCGATAAAAATTTTGGGACTGCTGTTTCGTATGAGTTCATCCAAGTAACGGATTCCTGAAATCAAACAAGTCTGCAGGACTGTGTAGATTAAGTTTTCCACGTTATTGACGTACATAAGTCAGAAATAAGC
>JAQGAU010003067.1:0-13959 GCA_034698045.1 Paramacrobiotus richtersi
TCCTCGGTGCGTCTGATTCCCAGACCGCCCAAACGGACCGGTAACGTTGCTTGGAGCCAGCTGGGGAAGTCCATTTTAGCATTCGTAATGGATTCCAGTGCCTCACGGAACGCTTGGTCGAGTCGGTAGAGTTCAGCCGGAAACATCCATGCAAGAGATGTGCGCAGGAAGTGCAGGATTTTAGGCACACCTAGGCAGTTTTTAAGCAGAAACAACGCTTGGTGTTTCGGAAGAAGTTTCAGTCGGCTGGTCATATATGCCACGTCAGCTATTTTTCGGTTAATCACTGGCACCACTCCGTTGGGCAACAAAGGACTGCCCAAAAGCTCCAGATTTTCCGCATTAATCTCCCGTATGCCTGGGTATTCGGACTGGAATAATGCACGAGCAGACGACCGTTTTCGCTCAGTACCGCCGCACAAGAAAAGTTCGCATTTTTCGGTGTTTACGGACAAACCGATCCGCTCCATTTCTTCTACTAGGCACGTGAAGTTGCGCAGCACTGTAAAGGGATCGTCGCCGAGAGTCCCATCGTCCATATACCAGGCATTCAGTGCCGTGTTCAACGTCTCAACGATCGGCTGTACGGCTAAGCAGAACAATGTAGGGCCCAACGGATCTCCTTGTTGTACGCCAGATTGAGATGAGATTTCGGTATCGTTGAAATACAAATCAGAGTGGTTCCCGTAACACATTTTTACGAAGGGGAAATATTCAGGTATGTGTTCGGCCGCTTCCTTCAGCACTTGGTCTCTGGAGACGCTGTTGAATGCATTACGCAGGTCCACTTTCAGTAAACATTTCACATCATTAGAGAACGTCTGCAGGAAAGCGCGAGCACCATGAACGATAGCTTCCACTCCACCTTTCGTCCCGGACCCCAATTGATACGGCTGTAGAACTTGCGTTGTCGTAGGACGACTTCGAATGTCCACGATTTTTGCGGCCAGTCTGCGGAGAATGTTTCCGATAGCGATGGGGCGGATGCCCCCGTCTTTCTTCCGCAACGCCACTAGCCTCGCTCCGCAGAGATATGGCACGATGTCCGCTGGAACATCAGCTGCCAATATTAGATTGATGACATCAGTCAGAGCTTCGCAGAAATCTTTGGAGGCATCATCCTGTCGGTGTCCAATGAGATCGATGAGATGTTGAGCTCGTAAACCATCCATACCTCCTGCTGAACCTTTTGGCATCATACGAAGCACAGTCACGAGCTCATCAGGGCATACCGGAACGAAGCTGTTGTCTGGGGGATTTGGGGGTAGCTGCGGCGGGAGTGCTTGGGGGTGCTTGTTTTGCAGGTTCAGGATAACCTCTGGCGAATCATCTGCCAGTGTATCGGTGGAGAAAATTGTGCGAACCGCTCCAGTGATACTGAAGTCATTCAACTGCTCATCTACTCTGGCACGGAGTGTCTCGTCAGCATCTTGTTTCTTTCGCTTTTGGGGGGGCGGGGGGGCGTCTTCGCTGTCTTCCCCTCGCTCGAACTGGGCGACCTTGCCTTTGATGAGGGCAGTCAGAGAAACTCGACGGCTGGCGCGCTTGTTATTCGGCAGAGATAGTATCGCGGGGGTAGCTGCAAAAAACTTCTTCCAGGAGTTGATATCTTTCTCTGAGGCAATTTTACGAAGGAGCTTGGTGTAAGCCATCGCGACCGTGGGGCGGGCTGCTTTCGGGATCCTACGCAGAATTCGTCGTCGGGTAGAGCGTTGTAACTGCGGGGGATGTGTGGTTGGTAAGCTGGAGGTGCTGGGGGCAGTCGCATTGTTGGGCTGTGTTGCCCGAGCTGCCTGGGCGCGTTGCTGGTTCCTCAGACAAGGGGCTTTTCCTCGGTGGCGACCAGCCCTAGCATATGAATGGCCACAATCAGGGCAGGTCCACTGGCTCATTTATGTAGTGTCATATGAGACTGCATGGAAAAAGACTGACCTGGGAGAAGTAGTAGGAGGCGGGATGCCAGAGGGCCCAGGTCTCCGCGAGCAGATTCCCTCGTGACAGGTGCGTTAGCCACGATTAGGTCCCTCTGACCACCCTTAACCTCGGAGGTGAAGTACTCCGGAGGTAAGCAGGGAAATTCGCTTATAATATAATAGTTCCAGTACTTTTCCAAATCCAGCTGGATCAGATGGCCATATCCATTTAATATTATTTGTTACTTTGTACTTAGATGCAATACTTAATTCTCGTACTCGTTCTCGTACCACTCGTTTGGTCATCTCTTCAATCGACTGGATATAGTGTCTAATATACAGTAGCCTCACTGCATGGAGGTAACGTACGTCGTGCGTGTCTAGTAATCCTGCTAACTACAGGATACATCCTGTTCTACATCCTGCCGCTAGTGACGGTTGCTACTTATCCCTATCTTTTCTATCAGTACATACGAGCCAAGAAGCGCGTTTTTGATAGCGTAAATGGCGCCGCTAGCCAGGCAAAAACTAACAGAACGTTTGGGATCGTTACGCTTTTATCCTTGTGTACCATTATCTGCTGGATGCCGGAAGAGTTGGTGACGATTCTTGGGACTATGGTTATCAGTACGGCACTCGTTCGAGCCAATACGGTTGTTAGTCTTATCAGCTCGTTGCAGGTTCTACTGGATCCTGTCTTTTTATTAGTCAGCGCTGACGATCTGCGCTATCATTTTTTGCAAATGTTTTGTCACAAGAAATTTTTCAAAGGCATGGGTGAAACCGTAAACATGGCCACCGTAAGTTTAAAAAAAGTTTAGTGTGTTCGCCAACTGTGGGCGACTGTAAAGGACTATGTGTACCTGTTTTAGCTCTGTTCATCAACATCGCTTTTTGTTAGTGATTAACCTATGCGTAATCCTGGCTTACTGTGAAAGATTCCAGCCAATCGGGAATCTGCGTATCAGAGCGAAGAGGAGACCACGCCTTCCCTTGCTAACCACACTGCCATATATAAATGACCGCTGTCCGTTTAAATGTTTCATTCGTGTCGGTTTGATACTCGCAGTTTTGTAATATATTTTTTTTTCTCTTTTGTTGCTCCTTGTTTGTCGCATTACGGGTTATGCTACGCAATTGTTGAGGAATGGCAGAATTCTGCCCAGGTTCAATAAACCGTGCCCAACTTGGTTGTGCGTGACCTTGAAGAGTATGATTCGTATTATAAAAATGCAGAAAATAATGCGAGCATATCAGTCCAGAACTGGTATCAGATTTCGCCCGACGACCTTCGTTTGAAACGGTGATTCGCCCACTTGTTTGAGCTGGTTTCCATTTACAGCGCAACCACGCTAGATGGGACCGTAAAGCAGCAGGCCAAAATGCAAGAATTTAATGCCAACAATTATGGCAACTTTAACAATGACGATCACCTAACGCAGGGTTGTTTATACTGCACAGATTAATTGGTATTCTGTATATCTGAATCAGCATTCAGTCCAGAGATTTGAAGTTGATCAGTTCTGCAGGATTTTCCTAGGTAAGCATACTGCTTACAAACGCAGTCATAGAAAAATGAGTCTGGCATATACGCTGTCAGTCACGTTCTGGGATGCCGCTCTCTACCGACGAAAAATTCAGTCACGGGTGTTCCTGGCAGACAACAAGCTTGCGCCCGGTTTTATTTCGAACAGTTTTCACCGTAAACAAAGTAAGTCAATCACCACTGCGGCATTCCTTGAACAGCAAAGAACAGACTCAGAAGAAGTTGCTGACTAATGCGTCCATTCGCGGTAAGCATGTCTGTTTTCTGATTACTAGTCTGATGGCACCTTCCGTACCCACAAACCTGTCAGTGTTTCAGAGCCGGTTTCTAGCACTTAAATGCCCATCGGGCATTGTGATTTTTCTGTTGTCTACCACATATTTTTCTTTAGTACAGTCAGACAAAAATTTTGACAACGCATATTTCTGCAGATACTTTGTTTCTGCAAGGTGTACCTTAATTAAACCATGGACGTACTTTATGCGCTAGGAATACTGTGCGCTGCAACAGCTGTCTCTGGAGCAGCACAGAAAATCTCCGGTAAGCTCTCTATTGTGTTGTACAGTACATTTTTCTAATGGGGTACTTTATGCACCTTTTCCTTTTTCTCCATAATTTTTCTGCTTTTGTCACCACCGACGTATGCTGCTAGCTACACAGGCGAATACTGTAACGGGCGGAACCACAAATATCTGTACAGAATAATAGACCGATGGCGTATAAATCGTTAAGAAACCCCATGGCCAGATTCTAATGCGCACGCGCTGGTGTGTAGCGATAAGTGCCTTTTACTAAGGCTTTGGCTACTGCAGTGAAATAATAATAATTGCCTAACTTTACTGGTACTGGTTCAGTCCGTTTACTGATACATACTGTGATTCTAGCTGCTGTGTTGCAGAGGTTCCAGTCCCAGGCTACACTCTAAAATGTGACAAACCCCTGGTATTCAATGGATTCGGCAACGAGACCGCCTGCCTCGCCAAATGCCCACCCGGCAAATGCCAAGCCGTAGTGCACATGTCCTCGGGTCAACCGGGAAAACCCACCTGCGCACTCATGCCGGCCGGCGCCAAGTGTACCCCAACGTCGGGCGGCTCTTTTACCCTTAAACTCAACGTCCTCACCCGTGAAATGTTCTCGATCAAACGGAACCACAATGTTCTGACTGGAGAGGGAGAGCAGATTGCCATCTTCTATCCACGACCAGGGTCCACAGATTACGATGCCTGCTTTGCGTTTTGTCAGTTCCTGGGATGCAACGCAATCCTGCATGATGCGCAGCAATGCACCGTGTACAAACTGAACAAAAGGCCGGGGGTTATGATGCACTGGGCCATGAGAGAATCACCGCAATGTCATCCCCGTATCCTAGGCTTGTACGAGAATGAAAAGATTGCCCCAACAGGACAATGCGTCTAATTAATGTGGACTGCGCATTCGATATGCCGATAGTTAACAGTGCATTCATTCGCGCTTCTTAATGCTCGGCACAGCGCCCAAAACGGCGGCCACAGTTTCGGGCGCTATGCCGAGTATTAAGACGCGACCAAATGAGCGAGATGAGACCGGGTGTTTTAACACGTAACGTTTCGAAATGTGTAGATGTTTCTGTGCCCATGCGATGTCGTTTTGAATGGAATAAAATTATGTGTTCATTCGTGCTTTGATTATGAGTGATTCATCCAAAATAGTTCTGTGTAAATCTGTTACGAGTTCACCATAGCAGCAGTAGGGATTATGTGAACCCCCCTGCATTACGTCAAAAAGTTTGCTGAAGCGGCTGACCCCCATGCGTCAAAAAGTTTGCTGAAGCGGCTGGCACCCGTTGAGTCACGAAAGTTTGCTGATGTATTTTCTCAGCCGTTGCGCGTTCGATGACCCAATAAAATCGCCAAGGAATTTGCGCCGTTGGCGCAAATTCCCCAGGCGTGACTAAGATCATCATGGACCAACGGGCCGCCGCGCTCCAGGGTATTATCCCAGGAAATAATAACTAAATAACTAATTGAACAAATTAACTAATTAACTAATCAACTAATCAACCACTTAACTAGTTAACTAATTACTAATTAAATAATTACTTATTAACTAATTACTAATTAACTAATTACTAATTAACTAATTACTTATTAACTAATTACTAATTAACTAATTACTAATTAACTAATTACTAATTAACTAATTACTAATTAACTAATTACTAATTGACTAATTACTAATTAACTAATTACTAATTAACTAATTACTGTTTAACTAATTACTAATTAACTAATTACTGATTAACTAATCACTAATTAACTAATTACTGATTAACTAATTACTAACTAACTAGTTACTAACTAACTAGTTAAATAATTAACTCTTACTAAATAACTAATTACTAATTAACTACTAATTAACTAATTACTATTTAACTAATTACTAATTGACTGATTTGCTAATTACTAATTAACTAATTAACTAAGTAACTAATTATTAATTAATTAACTAAAAACTGACCAATTAGCTAATTGATTAATTTATAATCAACAAAAATGTATTAAACGTCACAGCGTTTCAAAAGTCACAGATTGCTGAAGGTCACAGGGCTCTTTTTTTTTCTCAAAGCTACAACATACCCCGGTTTCCCAAAACGAAAGATGATTCTAGAGGAGACGAGAGTAGAGCACATCTTTGAGTTTCAATCTAATCTGCCAACCAAGAGCAACGGCACGAGGTTTTCTGAAGGAAAAGTTTTACTTAAGTTATATTTATCGGACGACTTTGTAGAACTCACTCATTTCTGTCTCGATCGGGCGAAAAGATGTCGACTTGCATGTACTCAATTGCCATGGCTGGTCTGCGGAATATAAAGCATTGTTCGGTCCACAGTAGCAATTCCTGAGCGCTCTTTCCGTCAGGAACTGTTGCAGACTTCTAGCATTCCAGTGGACATGATTTTTCTTTTAAAACAGCTTACTGCAACCATGTTTGGGCTAATAGTTATGCGGCAAAGCTAATGAAACTCCACGTTTGTGCAAGCTTTTCAACAAAACCGGGCAAAGGCTGATATACGACAAAAGTTTCAGGTCGGTTAACAAAACTTGCTAAAAGCAAAAGGTTAGTTTGCCGAGGGCGTTGGTTTACCGAAGCCTTTGCAAAAATATTTCTTTCGGTAAAAAGGACTAACACAATACAACAACCAGAGTTATTGTAAACAAATAGCCATATCTGATTGCGCGTTTTTTTTCGGTGCTGCAAAAGATGTCTTTTATTGACATTGCGTCTAGCCATTGTCTTTGATCCTTTCTAGCCGTTGTGCAGTTTTTTTTTTCTTGTCAGCTGTCCTTCGGTATACTTTATCCTTACTTGTTTCGATATGCTTTGGTACACATCTATTAGTGGCCCGTTTCTTCCTTGCATTATGCAGTCGTCGTTTTCTCCCACTCGGTTAAGCGCGCGCACAACGTTTACAGTACTCACAGCTGTAACATCTCTTAGGCAAAATTGTCACAACATGTGCAAACGTGCTTCAACGTGTTAAAAAGCGTACTTGCTGTAACTGTGACTGTGATAAAATACGAGCATAACACTAAAGAAACATATGAATATACATGTAGAACATACACGTACAATTACAGAACTTATACGTAGTGCAGCGTACCAATACATATCTTCAGTTACAGCAGCTTTTGATGTTGTTTTTTCTACATTTACGTCTGTTGCACGCTTAAGTATGTAAGAGTGGAACTTATAGCATACGTGTAAGGGATACGCGTAGCACGCTTGACAGTTTTCGAGCAGATACAAGCAAATTGCAATACAAACGTGTATTATAAGTCTGTGAAGAAAGAAAACCGTGCTAAATGTAAAACATCCGAAACCAAAATGAAACGAGACACAGCAAGCTGTAGAAATCTGCCGCCAGGGCACATCGATATGTAGAAAGCTATAACCAAACTGCAATGATTTGTAATCAAAGGCGATTTCATAGCGGAAATCCCAGCGATAATCACATCTCACACACTGTACTTATACTTTCTTTCCAGACTATGTTTGTGCACTCGCAGACTGCACGTGTGCATTTGCGGACTGCTTGCACGTGCATGCCCTGTAGACTGCACTTACAGACTTACAAGTGATACTTGCACACTTTCAAACCATACTCAAACACACTGCCAAACATCAGTTATACACTTCCAGACTGTGTATTTAGACTTATAAACTACACCGGTACACATACTGGTCACGCCTGCACACTTCAGACTCGAGTTTTGAAATCTCCGACTAAACTTACAAATCCAGCAGTTCACAACTTGTATGGTCCGTGCTCAGACTTGTGCGCTTTCAGATAGTACACTCATAGCCCCTACTCGTACCATGAACGACCGCACACGGACGCTTCGATATTGCACTTTATGCGCTTTCAGACTACACTGTCACGGTTATCCGGTTGCATGACGACACTGTTCTTGCACACTTTCCAGGCAACACTCGGACACTCAATAGCCACACCTGCACACTTTATTGGCTCCACTCGTACACGTTCATTTAAAAAAGCTAGGCTCAGAGAACACACTTACAGATTGCACGTGCAGACCTTTAGACTACATTTGTACAATACCAGACTGCAACTGGACGTTCAATAGTCCGCATTATTATGGGGCTTGACCACACTTGCACGCTTCCACACCTCACTTGCGCGTTCCCAAACAACAATTGGACGCACTTTAGAATACACTCGTACTCTTTTAGATCATATCGTACACTTCCAGACCACACTTGCCCACTTCCTTCCAAACTGCACTTGTACACACACACACAAAACCATGCTTGCTGCGAGAGCGTTACCTGTTTACTTTAAAATCGCGCTTGCGCACTTAAAGACAACAATTAAACAGTATGGACTACAGCTGTACACTATGGACTACAGCTGTACACTATGGACTACAGCTGTTTAAGACCAGATCTAAATCCCCAGACTGCAACTGTACACTTCCGGACCATACTTGTACACTCCAGACAACACTGGTACAATCTAGGCAATACCTACACAGTCATAGACCACAAATTGCATACAAATCCGACCACATTAGTACATTTCAGACTGCACTTGCGTACTCACAGATCACCACTGCACACACCATAGACTACACTTGTACTCTTTCATGCAAATTTGTACACGTTTAGACTACACTTGTGCACTTTTAGACTATGGCATACACCAAAGGTAATGCAAAGACCGTTGATGACCTATTACTTAGCTACGGTACCACTCTGGCTATCGGTCAGTTGTAGTATGCATTCAGTTGCTTATTGTTCAGTCACCGGTTGGCTACAAAAACGATACCAGCTACATACATTACCCAAACAAACGTTTACTTCGAGGCCACACTTATGAACTTTCAAACTGCAATTGGACGTTAATGGTCCGTACTGATTTGGAGGTTGACCACACTTGCACGTTTCCAAAGTTCACTTGCGCACTCCAAACCATACACCCAATTGCGCACACCCCAAACTACACTGGTATCCTTTCAGACCAAATCGTACACTTCCTGACTACACTTGCACACTTCCTTTCAAACTGCTCTTGTACACGCACAGAGCACACTTTGCGCTGAGAGAGCTCTACCTGTATACTTAAAAATCCACTTGCGTACTTATAGGCCGCAAATGCACACTCCATAGGCTATGCTTGCACAATTTAAAACTTGTACACGTGCAGACTACACACACCTGGGCACTTTCAGACAAAATTGTTCATTTTCCGACCATACTTGTGCAGTTTCATAATACACTTGTAGACTTTCAGACCATAATTGCACATTCCATCGAATACTTTGTGAACATTTAATAGAGGCTTAGTCAAAATTCATTGAGATAAAAGTACAAAGCAAACAGTGATAAAAACAAACTGCAGCCAATGGCGCTGTACCGCTAGCGCAAAGCGCATTGCAGCATGCAGGTTGTTACAAAATTCGATTGTATATGGTTGTGCAAACTTGGTTGTGATTGGTACGTACAAGTTCAGTTGTGACTGGTTGGTGCAAATTCGAATGTCATTGGTAGGTGTGAATTTGATTGTGATTGCCCGAGCAAAATCGGTAGTAATTTTTTTGGTGCAAAATGCGATTGTGATTGGTGTTGCAATGAGTTGAAACAATTCGCGCTCAATGATACTGCTGTGTATTGGTCGCGTTTAGGCTTGAATCTTTTCGTGCAACCTTCTTAACCATCGCCGTATGTGATGCACGTATAATTTGCATACGGTATGTCACTTACCACGTTTCCCAATTGCACCTGCCTAGTTTCCTGGCACCTCTAGTACGTTCTTGTTTGAATTGTTGGACTCGCATGATACATCGCGTACTTATAGGCTGCCCATGGACTTTAGTCACATTTGTGCAATTTTAGACTGCAACTGAATGCTCCATAGTACACACTAATATGGTACTTTACCACACTTGCACACTTCTAAACTGTACTTGTGCACACATGACAGCACTTATACAATTTCACACTGTGATGTCCCTACCAGACGCCTGCAGAACGCTAATAGGGCAAAACGTCAAAATCCTTAACATTTATTCGACTCGCAGCTGCCCAGCTCAAGTCCCGACTCACAACTGTAACCTCAGCTGTAGTGACTTTCTATACACAAAGTCACTTCATTTTATTAAATCGTTAACAATCATAACAATAAAAAACATTTCAACAAGAAAGTATTCATGCACATTAAAGGCAAGTAATCTAATGAGCGTCCATAGGATAATTTGAGAGAATCTCCCGCTGACCCAGCTCATGGTCAATTAAGACAATAAAGCAACATAAATGACCAACGGTCATAAACTGACTGACCATCGTCTATAAACGTTAGACTATCAAAAGTGTCATAAAATACACAATAACCAAACCAGCAATACATAAGTTAATTGTATGAATATCTAATTCATGCACTTGGCCCGGATGGTATCATGTAGATGTGAGTCATGCGGCTATCGTGACAACACTAAACTTCTGAACTTTCAGATTAAATTGTACATTTCAGACTACATTAGGACGTTCATTAGGCCACACTGATATGGTACTTAAACACACTTGCACACTTGTGTAAACTTACAGACCACAATTATACACTTCTAGACAGATTTGTACATTATCAGAACACACTTGTACTCTGAGAGATCGAATTTGTACGCTGCAAATGTTACAGCGCACTCAAAAACTACGATTGCACACACGATAGACTACACTTGTACAATTCAAAAGACACCTATGCGGTACTGCAATTGTTCACTTTCAGACTAAATTATACACTTCCAGACCACACCTGGAAACCTGCAGACTAATGACGGGCATTGCGACTCCATTCCAATTCCACGCGGATGTGTAATTTGCAGAATTCATGTATCGTCTGTCGGAATAGCGTATTACACAAAATCTGCATGGAGTTACTGGAATGACAATTTTTTTGCTTGCAATAAGCTTTATCTAGTTAAGCTTTGGTAAAAGTGTGCTGCAGCTACTAAACGTCTGCTTAAGAATTGTGCGCAACAGTAGCACAGTACGCTTTATTATCATGTTGTTTATCTTTGGTTGTGGTTATAAAGACTTTTTTAAAAGTGCACCAAGTACACCATATCGATTTAATAATAAACAGAGTTCAATGTCAGCTGTAACGAAGCAATTGCTTCCTTTTGCGCAGTAGGCAGGAGATACAAAAAGATATATATTGTTCAGAAAGCCGTTTTGTACGCGTAACGTGTGATTGTTTTGCAGAAGCAGGAAAAAAAATTTAGACAGGCTTCCTTCTCAAATAATTAATGTTTCTGCAAACTTTAACTTTCCGTGACTACACTTGCACACGCAAAGATATACACTGTGCGCATCCAGTCTGCACTTTGTACAATTCTGGACTACACTTGCACACTTATTAAAACGAGGACAGCCTTAAACTGCTTCTGTAAACTTTTCAGAATGCGCTAGTACATTTAATAATCACAAGCCGCTCTTTCACGATCCTGAACCACATTTAGACGTTTCCGATCCACACTTGCACACTTTGCTGGTCCCACGCGTACGCTTTCATTGAAATTTCGGACTCGGAGGACGCATGCGCACCTATAGACTGAACGTGCAAACTTTTAGATCCCATTTGTACAATTCCAGGCTGCAACTAAATGCTAAATAATCCAAACTGCTGTGCCACTTAACCACACTTGCACACTGCAAACTGCAGTTGTGCACCCACAGATCACACTTGTACACATTCAGACTACACTTATGGATTTTCAAATTGTACACATCATACCGCAAAGGGATGCTCAACAGTCCGAACTGATCTGGTACTTAACCACAATTACACGCTTGAATACTGTAGTTGTGCACTCACAGACCATACTTGTACACTTTGAAGCTATACGTGTGGATTTTCAGACCAAATTGAACACTTCATACTGCAAGTGGGAACTGATATGATACTTAACCACACTTACACGCATGAATACTGCAGCTGCATTCACATACCACACTGCTGCCCTTTCAGACTAAACTTGGTGCACTTTTAGCCAGATTTATCCCCTTCCACGATACACTTGTACACTATCAAATCACACTTGTGCGCTGAGAGATCGCACTTGCACACTCAAAGACCAGAATTGTACACATAAACAGACTACACTTACAATCCAAACCACACCTGTGCACTTCCAGGCAGCAATTGTGCACATTCAGAATAAAATTCATAATTTCCGGACCACATCTGTGTATCTTGAGAACACTTGCACACTCCAGACCTCAATTGCACACGAAACATTTACAGCAAACAACAAAACTCACGCCAAAACTCACCAAGTTAAATGGCTGTTACCAAACACGACATTACCAAAGTGTGAAAATGTTGTTACCAAAACACGATCAACTGTAAAACAATGCAGTTCAAAATATATGAATGTTTGTAAAATTTAAAGAGCAAAGTATGACAGTGTGAAAACGTTGTTACCAAAACACGATCAAGTGAAAAAATGCAGTGCAGAAACATGAATGTTTGTAAAATTTAAAGAGCAAGGTATGACAAAGTGTGAAAATGTTGTTACCAGAATACGATCAAGTGTAAAAAATACGGTGCAGAAACATGAATATTTGTAAAACTTGAAAAGCAAAGTATGACAGTGTGAAACCGTTGTTACCAAAACACGATTAAATGTATAAATGCAGTGCAGATTTAATTTGATTACAAACATGAATGTTTGTAAAATTTAAAGAGCAAAGTATGTCAAAGTGTGGAAAGTTAGCACACAAAACACACGAAAGATGAAATGATCGCCACCAAAACACAACAGCGTATAACAGTTTATCATTACAACGCCACAAAGTAAATGTCCCACCAAAAAACACACCAAACTGAAGATAATTGCCACCAAAACACGACAAAGTGGGAGCATGTAGCAAAAAACACCACAAAGTGTAAAACATAATCGACAACGTAAGGCACGGTGTAAAACATTCAGCACAAAAAACGATCAAAAAGTGTGAGAGATTGACGCTTGAGCACGACTAAGCCTAAAACAATTTGCTACTACAGCAGTACAATATGTCACCAACACACGATAAATGTCAATTTTTAGCAGCAAAACTCTACAAAGTATAAATGCGCAGCACAACAGTACACCACAAGTGTAAATCGTTGACACCGAAGCACGAACAAGTGCAAAACGTAACTACCAAAGCAATAGAAAATGTCACTAAAACATGTGAAATAGATTGTAAAATTTAACACCATAGCACCCAGGCGCATATGTACACTTATTTGACAATAAATATGTTTTGCTTATGAGCAAAAAATTCACACTTGTAGTGTTTTGGTTACTATTCTTTGCAATTCAGTGTATTTTTTGTGATAATTTTCTATGTCATCGTGCTATGATGGTAAACTGTTACACTTTATTATCCTCGGATGACAGCCATCTGAACTTAAGTGTGCTCAGGTGCTAACTTTTTACACTTGGTCATACTCTTCTCTTTACGTTTTACAAACAGATATGTTCTTCAAACTACATTTTTAATCTTATTTTGTGTTTTGGTAACAACGTTCCACACTTTGGCATGTACTTAAAGCTAAATTTTGTACAATTTTGCGGATGTTTTTATTGTTGTTGGGGTGATTACTTATGCAGAACTGTGTTATTAGTGCTGTTGTGAATGCACTGTCTATGGTACCTTGTTGTTATATGTTGTAATTTTTATCGTTTTTCTGTGATCGCACACACGGTGCTGTACTGAGATCTGAATTTTATCTTAAAGCATTTTTTTGTGCTCGCTCACAATTTTTTTATTAAATATCTAGTATTTTTTCCACGAATTTAATTTTTGTCGGTTTTTTACGCTAGAAAGTTTAACTTCTTGTGACGTATGTGCAGATTTTTCGTAAAGTTCACCGAATTGTTGAATTTGCCACATGCATGATATACGTACATCAGCTTACACGCACAGAGCTGATGTACGTATATCATGCATGTG